>JAPDKZ010000086.1:0-69946 GCA_027569885.1 Aspergillus diversus
TTAACCTTTTTCGTTCGATTTTCTTTCCTTCTTTCACACCGTTTTTTTTTTGTTCTTTTTTTTAAATTATTACCAAATCATTTTTATTTTATTTTAAAAATTAAAATTTTACACCCCTCTTTGGGGTTTACCTTTGTTTTTTTTTCCCTTTCGCTTAAATTCCGCCTAAACAAGCTAACTTAAAATTTTTGGGCTTTTTTGCCGCCCCCCCCCCGCCCCCCCCCCCCCCGCCGCAAGTAATCCCGAAGACTCTTAGTATCGCTGGTCTTAATGACACAGCCGATCAATCAAGGTCCAGATAGCCGACAGAGTTAGCCCATGATCAGGCGGAAATCGACGGAACTGTTGACGACACTTACTGTGCTTTTGATGAGAGTCTTCATTCCTCACGTACGCTTCAGGTCTTTTTGGTTTACCGGGGCACAAAATCTTCAGCCACCCTATGTTCCTGAGGTACTGATCAAACGTGTTAGAAATTAAAGGCACCCTGCAAGTAGTAATCTTCATGTCCAAACTCGGAAAGCCAAACGATAACTGATGGAAAATAAGGAGAAACAAGAAGAGAAAAAAAAAAGGCTCGCAACACATCCGATCTAGAATGAAGTCCATCCTACACCTTCTAAACAAGTCTTCAAGAAGGGAAACAAATGAGAATCGCCTTATAAGGGTAAAAATAATTTTCCATTCAATATCTAACATATAATAATTACTTCCTAAACTCCAGCCTCGACAGTCGCCCCCGGCATTCTTCCCGACTTGAATTCATCCACCATCTGCTCCATCGTCACCCACTCCACACCCTCATGCGAGTTAATATATTCAATGATCCTCTCATGCATCAAAATCACCTGTGGCTTCCCGCTAACCTGTGGATGGATGGTCATCGGGAAGAAGAAGGTATCATATTCCCGGTAGAAGTAGTCGAACTGCTTCTTCCAGAGCTTCTCAATGACATCGGGATCAACGTATCCCTGAGCCGCTGCGGATTTGAAATTTACCACAAATGGTGGCCAGTCATCCAAATGCCAGTTTGCGGGTACTTCGACCACCTTACTCGCTCTCGTCTTGGTCATGGGTGTCATCCAGGTCGAGGGGTCATTTTTCACATTTGTTTCCTTGTACTCTTCAGAGCCATCGGGGGCGTAGTAGAGCTGGCAGTCGTGGTGCATGAAGGAGTGGTCGTATTCCTTTATTGAGCGATTAGTATGCGCTGAAAGGGATGGAGAGGATTGACTCACGATACCGAATTCCTCCAGGACTTGGATGGTCTCCTTTGAGGTGTCCCAGGCAGGGGCAGTCCAGCCTCGGGGCTTCTTACCCAAGAACGCGGTCAGGACGTCGATGGATTTGGCCATGATATCGCGCTGCTGCTGGGCGTTTAGCTCAGCGACGAACTCGTGGCAGTAGCCGTGTAGTCCGCTATTTCAAACACTTTCTGTTAGATATGTTGCGCTGTTTGGGCTGAGGTAAAGACGGGACTCACATTTCATGGCCGCCATCGCGAACCCTCTTAAGCTGAGTCGGGAACGACTCGAGTGAGTGCGCAGGCACAAACCAAGTTGTCTTGATATTATACTTGTCCCATAATTTCAACAAGCGGTCGATTCCGACGGTTGCGCCGAAGATCCCACGCGATACGTCGGTCGGGCCGGCAGGGGCACCAGAGCAAGTGTTCAGCCTGTTTCACCGAATTCATGAGCTGCTAATCTAGTCTCTTGATGGCGTGTAGAGGTACATACCAGCCGCTGACTGCATCGACATCGACGCCATATCCGACAAGCACGCGTTTAACCATTTTGAATCGAGATCTTTGAATCGAAGTATGTTTTCTTCTTGTGATGTTGGACACATTTTGCAGCAGCGACCGCGCAATTTATGTTATTTTCGATCGCAGCACCATCAACCAGAGCAAAGGTACTGCCCCATCTCTTCACACGCATGAAACCCATGTTGATCTATTTTTCTGGTTCCCTCTCCGCTTCTTCATTGTACACGGGCGCTCATGTCCGCCGATTGCGGGGAGCAACACGGAGTTAAGCGCATCCACGATGATAGCTTTTCCCTTTGATAAACCACAAAACCTGTTCGGATTGGGATCCAATCAAACAAAACAATGTGGGCCTCGTAAGGGCGCTCGTAAGGACTCTCCAACTAAAGCTTCGAGTGATGCTTCGTTAATCTAATTAGCGCATGCGCAAATCTCCGACTCCAACTCGGTCATGTTGGGGTCGTTCGGAGGGGCCGCCAGTGAGCGTGTCTGGTGAGGGGAAGCGACCTCGGCGTTACGATCGTCATGATATTTTCCACGCCCTCTTAAAATATCAGGCTCTCGAGATTCAACTGAGTTCAGGCGGAGATTTTGTCAAAGGTGAAGTGCGATCAGAAACCCCTCCCGTCTATTATCCACTCCAACGTTTAGTACTATGGCGATTAAGCAAATCGTGTGCTCCGGCACACCCTATGAGGTACGACGATCCAAAAAGACAACGACTTCCTATGACTAAAGAAGATATCAGATCGGTTTCGCTCATGGTTCTGGAGCTGCGCCGGAAATCGAACGGGCGATTGCTTTCTATGCAAAGCTTTTCATCAAGCACAGCAAGCTGGAGTGGCCACAGGTCCGAGATCTCGCGAGTGATTTCGATGGCTTGATCAAAGAGAAGTGGCCGCGGTATTACCAGGAACTACAAGGTGTGTCTTCCTTGTCTCATTCCGACCGGGAGCGCGAGAAAACACTGACAGTTTAAAGGAATCGCCGACGGCTCGAAGCGGGATTTGGTGGATATTCTGGCTATCAACGTGCGAACGGAGATTGTATTTGGACAGTTCAGTGATGGATGCACCAGTTTATACTATCAGGGTAGCGACTACGCCTACCAGGGACAGAACTGGGATGTGAGTACTCACCCTTCCTCTTCCCACCGTGTGTCTCGTCTCTCAAATGCTAACTTGAACCCGAAGTGGTCAGAGGAACAAGGCCCCAACCTGATCCAGGTCACAATCATCCAATCCGGCCTTCCAACGATCAAGATGATCACCGAAGCAGGCCTCATTGGCAAGATCGGACTCAACTCGGACGGGGTCGGAGTCTGCTTCAACGCCATCAGGGCAAAGGGCCTCGATAAATCCCGTCTACCGGTACATCTGGGCTTGCGCATGGCACTGGAAAGTCCCTCCGCCATGGATGCCGTCAACGCTCTCGAGAACGTGGGAATGGCCAGCTCAGCCCACATCATGATCGGAGACGCTACTACGGCCGTTGGTCTGGAATTCACATCCACGACCTTTGCCCACGTGCCTATCCAGGATAAATCCATCGTTCACTCAAACCATATGCTCATGCCCCATGCGAATATTGTCGAGCCAGCTTGGCTGAAGGACTCCCCTGTGCGGATTGAGACGATGAGAAACAACATTGCTGCGATCGGGGGACCGTTGTCGTGGGAGAGGTATTGCGCGCTGTTTGAGGATGAGCAGAACTCCCCATGTGCGATTAATCGGGCGACTTCAGCAGAAAGTGATATTGCTACACTGTTTAATATTGCGATGGACTTGGTAGCGAAGCGTGCGGAGGTCCGCATGGGTCGTCCGGGGGATAAGGATGGGGAGAGGGTTGTACTGTCGTTTTCTGAAGCGTAGTTTCTCTTAGTTTCCGAATACTATAACGTTCAATGAATTTTACAAGGTGCTCGAATTTCCCCCGGTAACCAAGCCTGTGCCGTAGTTTGTGGTGCTGCGATGCCTTTCGGTTGAGCCGACGGGAAGGCGCGAAACTGAATTTCTCCCACTCCCGCAACTTCATCCTTTTCATCCTCTCTGGCGAATCAGAACTCCCACCAAAAGTCATTCTTTTATCTCAATTCCTCAAATTACCTCTAGATATGTAATGGCTGGCTCTGAATCCCGAGCCCAGTCATTTCTGGATGAACTTCTTACGTCGCTGCCGGCCTGTCGACGCTGTCGGCTAAACAAACGACGGTGCGATCCCAACATTCCCTCTTGCCAGAATTGCTCCAAGGCTGGAGTGGAATGTATCTTCTATGATCACGTCAAGAAAGAAGATGTATCACGCTCGTAAGTCTCATAAACTAACTAATCAACCGCGTGCTAACAAGGCCAGGTACATCGCGTCGTTAGTAAGGGAGCTGCATCAGGCTCAGGCAAGTGGTGGTTCTGGGCAATCCGCCAACTCCCCAGCACCTGCCAGGAGAACGTCTGCTCCCAAAGCATATCGTTACATCGGTTCTCGCGCATGTCTCACCCACAGGTCTCCCTCACATGGGTGGCCAGCTCCATTCGCGGGTCAGGACTTCCCTGAGCCTAAACCTCCAGTCCTCCGGACCGAGTCTGGAATTGAAGTGACTCCAGAGATGCATAAATTCCTCCTGGACCAATATCTGTCCAATATTCATCCCATATACCCTTTTCTGGACTCTGGAGGTCCCCCATTCTCCCTTACATCTTATGCCCGATGCTCCTCATCGTGGGAGCAATTCATGCTTCAGTCAGTGTATGCGACCGCATGCCACTGCGTAAATCACGACGGATATCGGATCCTAGCAGACGAATGCCACAAGCGCACCATCGGGCACCTCAACCAGGCTACAACCGACAGTTCCGTGGCCTCTCTTCAAGCCATTGTGCTATTAGCACTTCACTCATTTTTTCAACCCCAGCAAGGGAATACAGGCCAGTTAATCGGGTTTGCCGCCCGCCTTGCGATGGATATCGAACGGCACGGGGATCAGGAGCAGCAAAAAATCGTGCAAAAAATTTATCCGTCGATTTATTGCCTCGAAAACAAGCTCATCACAGCCTTGGATCGCCCAGGCCTTCTACCAGAGCCAGTACGCATTTCCCTCTAACCCGAAGAGCATTTCATCAGGAATAAGAATTAACAACACCACACCACAGGCAGGGCCTTTGGAATTTAACCTCTCCTCTCCCTCTGATCTAGTGTGCTCATTATACAGGATCCAATCTCGATTTCGAAATTCTGATCCCCATGCAGCTGTTCTTCTTCGCCAGAACCTGCAAATCGACAATCCAGGTTGGCGTTCAAATGAGAATTTACTGCATCCTAACGTGCTCGCCGTGGTATACGAAACATTCCTGCTCATCGACCCACATTCTTCAACGGCGTCCTCTTTACTCTCCTGCTACACCCGCCCGCGCTACAAGCTTACCTTTCTCACCCCTCATTGGGCGTATAAGACTGCTGCGATCCTCTTTGGCAATGGACCTGATTCGAGCGCTACGGAAAGCACACATCCCGCGCGAGCCTTCGCTGACTGTACTTTAGTACTTGAAAGGTGCAGTCAGCAATGGCCTAGCTCAAATCTTCTAAAGAAAGTTGTTGAAAATTTTCTACGCAGACATAATTCAAACTCGACAGAGCCAGCCTGTTAGCAGCTCATGAAGGTGCTAAAAAATATATATCCCTGAACGGGACCGTCGAAAGGGAGAAGAACTAGTAACAGGCGCAGTAGAATAATGTGGGTTTGTTATCTTTTAATAGATCCCCGCGGCTCATCCGGGTAAATATTTTCAACTTCAGCTTTATCCAGTGTTCAGACGTCAAGACATGCCACTGTGAAGGAATTCAGAGCGATAAACCTCAGGAGCAAAGCGATTAAAGCCTGAGGCAGAAATCCCCAACCACACTGTGGTGGTTACGGTGGCGATTACCTAATACGGCTCTGGGCCAATCACGTTTGGTCAGTGGATCAGCACATTATTTGTCTAACCAGTATAGGAAAGCGGTTGGAGTAACTTGGAACCTTCCTGGAAAGCGGTGTGATGGGGGATATCGTCAACCCAAACTGGGTGATTCTTTGATTCTACATCCCTGCGACCGTTGGGTCTGGAATTTTTCCCCATCGTCGAATGATCAGGCAAACACTAAGCCATTTCCCCCAATCCACATAGCTTGCTTGCCTATCTCCGGAAAACGATTGAGTGGTTGTAAGTCCTTTCACCGATTCCCTCAGCCCTGGCATGAGTTTGGCTGTGTTATCGGAGTGTTTATGTGACCTTGTCTTTATAACGAAGCTAACCCCTGGTCGCCAGTCCTAGATACGATATAGACACCCGAGTTAGCGACCATGGGAGAGATCGGAGAATTCTAGAGGAGGTGAGGGCACAGAAGAAGAGAAAACGAGAGGAGAACCCCCTACGCCGCCCCTGCTGGGACTGGATGGATATGTGTGGCAACACTCACTACGCCAAGAATCGTTCATCCTTCAAGGACTCATCATACCGTCGAGTTGGAAAAAAGATTTCAACCGGGCCCATGGGCGGGGGATTGTTTATCGCCGGAATTGGAACTGTGAAATTGTAGGTGCGCTCAAGCGACAAAAAAGGAGCACCAACCCGGACACTTGTGTTAGAACATGTTCTCCATATATTCCGGATGCTATCTGCAATGGATTTAGCTTCCCTATTTATAACCGAAAGACTGGAGGGTCGGCTAGATTGGGCATGACTGGCGAAGGATTTGACAGCCAAGATCAGCCCTTATGGTATTCGAAGGAGTTCCGTGGGTTGGAGAGATTGGTCCTAGCGGGAACCCGCAGGGAGAGTCTTATCTTGATGATGGCCCAAAATGTTTTAGTATCATCATTGACCAAAGCGAACTTGAAGGGTTCCTGCCGCAGCGTAGCCCATCGCCAGCACCATCGGAATCATCGTCGGATTCATTGCCCGATTTATTGCCAGCATTGCCTGAAATTCCGTTCTTTACAGGGCTAGCCATTCCCGTGGAGCCTATGGAGGGTATTTCTCGCGGCAGGTTTTGATTGAAGACCCTTCGACTAGACGACTCCCCTGATCAATTGCGCCGGTTTGACCGCTGCGTTACAGTTTGTTGAGCGCTTCTTCGGGCGGAATACATGTTGATGTAACTGATGGGTGGCTTCGGTGAGGCAGAAGACGATTCAAACCGGCCATAACGCCTATTATGTATCTATGGTTAATGCTTACGGTAATGAACTTTTTACGGATCTTGACTTCTTACATATTGCAACTTTCCCTTTTTGCTTCTTTCACACGGCGGTATATCCGAGTTCCGTGGTTTTTAGGGAGGCCCTGATTGGATAAGGTATGGCTTTGGCGCTACCAGACGGTTCGATTTCATTTTCTTCTCGAACATTTTATCGCTTGTTCTAGGTGATGACTTTACGGCGCCACGTTCGTCATACCCGCGGTCGCAGGGATATACCCCGGTTAGACCCTAATCAACTTGGATGCGGCAGGAATATTGGCCATTATTGGACAACGGTGTGTTTCCATGGCGGAATGGGGTACACTTTAGCCGTGGGTTAGACATCAAAATGAGTCAGGTTTGGATGATGGCTCGGGGTTGCCCGTAACCTCTCCACTGCTGCCTGATTCTAGGATAAAATGGTCCTAAACAATGCCCAGTCATGGCCTTAACATATCAAATGAAGGCCCCAGAAAAGACCGGAATAAAATCCAACGTTAGGCCGATGGCCCCTTTTCGGACTGGTTTGTTAGGTGAGGAAGCACTGAGAAAGCTATGAGGAAATTACCCGATTCTACAAACGATTGTGGGCAATTGCATGTGAAGGCAATCATCTGCAGCGGTTGGGAGGAGAGTCCGAGTTTCAATGCGGGGTCTGCAAGCTCAGAGGAGTTTTGAAGTGCATACAGGAAATGCAGGGGTACGATGTTCTGGAATTTCTGCATCAAATGAGATGCCACTTCAAGCGTCCGACCAACAACTGGAGGCGCACAAGGAGTCCTCTGCTCAATGAAAGCCGCGATATGAGCACCTGGACAGATAGTCGAAAGCTCTCACTTCAATAACCTTTCAAACCACATGCACCAAAGTTTCTCCAGAGTAAAACGCTAGGAAAGGTGAAGGGACCCGTTGAAGTAGCCCATAGCTTCAGGGGAAAGCAACCCCGCACTTATTGGCCGTACCCAATGGCGGGGGACGATCGGGACGATCTTGCCCCCGATATATTAAGTTTCCCCGGAGTTTGCAAGCCTCGGGCATTTGTCGGACTTCCGACCACAGGGGAAGTGTTTCAGGGCTGCGATCGTCACTCCAAGGCTCGTACCGGAAGGTTAGCGCTCGATCAGAGTTCAAATTATCCGTGAGCCGATTCCCTGAAGAATTTGGGAGAAAGATTCCGTATACTTTCTTTCCTTTCAGGTCTTTTCCTCTCTTCCTTAATCTCTCTTCTCCTATTCATTCCACTTAACTCCTCGTATCGTCTCCGTGGCCGAGTGGAAATTGTCCGCAGCCGTAACTATAAGAAGGGTCGCGTTCGTCGCTTTTTCCTGTCCACAATATCAAGGATACTCAGGTCTCATCTTCTCTGCGAGGTCATTAAGCTTTTATATCCCATTCACGACTTTGGCTCGCGCAGATCGGGATGATCTTCTCCACGCTGGTGGCAGCCAGCCTGTTGACTTCGGTGTCCGGGCATGGATACTTGACGATCCCTGCGAGTCGCACGCGTCTAGGATTCGAGGTAAGGAGATCAACCACTTCTAATTCGCAATCGGACACTGATTATTCCCCAGGCTGGCATTGATACATGTCCCGAATGTTCGATCCTTGAGCCCGTTTCACCCTGGCCCGATCTCGAGGGTCCACAGGTCGGTCGAAGCGGGCCCTGTGGGTACAATGCTCGCGTGAGCGTTGACTACAATCAGCCCTCAGACAACTGGGGAAACGAACCAGTGGTGACCTACACAGCGGGTGACGTCGTAGAGGTCCAGTGGTGCGTTGACAACAATGGTGACCACGGTGGCATGTTCACCTACGGCATCTGCCAGAACCAGACTCTCGTCGATAAATTCCTGGATCCTAGCTACTTGCCCACAGAAGCTGAGAAACAGGAGGCTGAGGACTGTTTCCTTGAAGGCGAACTTAAGTGCACCGACGTCGACGGGCAGACCTGCGACTACAGCCCGGATTGTACGGAGGGAGAGGCTTGTTGGCGGAACGATTGGTTTACCTGCAATGCCTTCCAGGCGGACACCAACCGTGGCTGCCAGGGTGTTGACGGTGCGGCGTTGAATTCGTGCAAGACGACCATTGCGGGTGGATATACCGTTACCAAGAAGATCAAGATCCCAGACTATTCGTCTGAGCATACCTTGCTCCGATTCCGTTGGAATTCGTTTCAAACGGCACAGGCTTATCTCCACTGTGCGGATATTGCTATCACTGGGGGTTCCGGTGGAGGCGGTGGCGGTTCTTCGAGCAGCACTTCGGCGACAGCTACTACCACGTCGACGACAATGACAACATCTGCGTCAGCGACGCCCACGTGTGACGCTTCGTCCACATCCGTCCCGGTCACATTTAGCGAAGAGGTGACGACTGATGACGAAGAGGTCTTCGTCGCTGGTTCCGTTGCCGCGCTAGGATCTTGGGCTCCGGCTGACGCTGTTGCGTTGTCTGATGCCGACTACACTGCTGATAACCCAGTGTGGAGCGTGACTGTTGACCTGCCTGCTGGCACCACAATTGAGTACAAGTATATCAAGAAGGAGAGCGATGGAACAGTTGTGTGGGAGAGTGATCCCAACCGCTCCTACACTGTTCCCGAGGCGTGCTCGGACGAAGCTACTACAGATGACACCTGGAGGTAGAGCGATGATGTTGTCGTATCTTACACTACGGATGGTGATGAGGATATGGCCAACAAAGATGCCATTAGGTTTGGAACATTTTGTACATAGCTCGATTTCGTATATATGAAACAAATCGTGAATCTCTGTCTATACACTTGCCTGCTTGCGCAGTCCTATCCTCCCTCAATGTTCACTCCCACTCCACACGAATCAACGGCGTGGTATACAAAGCCACATTATCCCCAACCGCATCCGTCTTGGTATACGTCAAGTAGATCTCATTTCCCCCCGACAACGCCGGGTTCGCCTGTAGACTATACGCACCCAGCGAAAAATTGCCATTAACTCCAGAATAAAACTGGAAAGGTTGGATCCACGGACCCTCCGGCGCAGGCGCAGTAGTGATAAAGAAGTCCGCCGACACCGAGATCCCCGCCTGGCCAATCCACACATACGACCGCCACTGTTCCGAATAATAATACGTCCCCTGGCCGCCGGCGCTCGCATTTGGAATCGTAGCACCCGCATCCCCCAGAGCAGGTTTGGTAGTAGTCCACGTACTATTAACGTAGAACTCATATCGCGACCGGTCCTCCACATCCGTAACGGGCACGCGAGCCAAAGCAATCTGCCCATTCGACTTTCCCCAGAGATACGCCATCCCATCACGCACAACATTGCCATAGACGCCGAATGGGATTTCATTCTCCCCCCAGAACGGCGCATCCACAATCGCGACCCCGGGTAGTCCCTCATCGCCGGCTGAGTACGTAACCCTGTACAATGTCGTGGCGGGATTGGGGACAAGGTCTTCCAGGCCTTGGATATGACTGTTCCGGATCCATGTATAAGCCACCACGGTTTGGCCGTCGTCGGATGTCACTAGGGGCGGACTGTCGGCCCAAACCGGGTATCTGGTCCCATCATCGCATACACCGGCTTCATTACCGTTGCAGTGGTCGTCCTCTAGTGGGTAGAATGACTTTCCTGCATTATCTCCGTACATGGTGAGGCTGCCGGGATCAGTCCAGGAGGCTGAGCTGGAGAAGAGTGGTAGGATGGGGATGCCGTTCTCATCGTAGGGCTGGGAGTCTCGGCAGACCCAGAGCGCGCGGGATCCGAATTTGGCCGAGCCGCACGAGTCGCGGTTTAGGGAGGCGTCGGCGAGGAGGCCGATTACCGTGGGTTCCCCCTTGACGACTGGGATGACGGCATCCCGTTTGTGTTTGTGGCCGTGGGGGACAGCGACCGCGAGTGTGGCCAGGAGAGTGAGGAGTGTTGTGCGCTGCATGGTTGGGTGATATCTTGCTTCATATTGGGGAGAAAGAAAAGGCCGCCTTCCTGAGTTATATAGTCAGGCGGAATGGGGGCATGTGAAACGCCGAAAGGGGCTGTGTATACTCCTGCAAGGCAGCGATTGTCGTGGTTAGTGCTGACTGCTTCACCATGAAGCTCGGTGGTTGGGGGCCAGATGAGGTGTTTCCCGCCTCTATTTATGCAATCCTTCTTCTGTCGACTCGTCCAAGGAAACTGATGCCTTTCCATGAGATCCCGAGGTCAAAGGGGAAATATCAATAAGCCGCATTTTTGAACTCTGAAACAATATCATTAAGTAGTAAAAATACACAGTTGCTGCCAAATTCTATAGACTCCCAGACTCCTTCTCCGTCACTGGAACCCGGCACAGCCTGGTTCCTTCCTCTTTCCACCTCTCATTCCCAACACATGGATGGCACCAAAATACATCCTCGGGATCCAGGCGCCTCTTAATCTCGAGTAACTTGGGGTAGTTATCTCCCCAGAAAGCCTGCTGAAAGTCGGGTTCATGAGCATAAGCCTCATTAACATACGCTCCCGACTCTGGTGCCAGCGCACGAAGGTGTTCCAACTGGCCTTCCAAGTCGCGCAGAGCCCTCGTCCGTTTCTCCGAATCAGTAGCCTCATAGGAAACCGCAAGAACTAGAGCTAGATATTAGATTTAACGCATTTCACATATAAACAGGCCTGAAACTCACTCAGATGGACGAGGGAATTATCCCTCCATGCGGGATTAACTGAGTTACCTCCCCCTCGAGGCTTCGCATCCCACACGCCTTGCCCAGTTGTCAGGCACCCCATAACTCCCCACGGGCCGCTGATGGCCTGCACGTTGTCCTTCATCGTCTTAAAATCATTCTGAAAGGCCTGGTCACCAAGCAACCGACTACCAACCACCCAGTCCCTGCCCGATGGCGTTCGATCAAGGTTATCCTGCCACCACTGGTAATACGTAGAATAATCCCGAGGCTTGATCGTCCGAATCGTCGTCCACGGTAACCGCTCCATATCATCTTCAAACAACTCCTGCAACACCTCCAATAGCTCAAACGCTGACCTATCCTGTGATAACAGCACGATATTCGTCATTGGCTTATCAAGCGCCAAGTTCGAGATGGACGAGTTCATCGGCACCGCGTAGATATAACCCGATATCCCCATTTCCTGCAACCGGGGCATTTCTTGAAAAAAACGAGTAATTAGATCCCAGTACTCGGATGTTGCACTCGCAGGTGGTAAAACCATAAAATTCACAGCCCCGATTTGCGGTGTTGGAAAGGTTCGCAGGGTTACTTTGGTGATGACGCCAAAGGTGCTTCCTCCGCCGCCGCGGATGGCCCAGAAGAGGTCGGTGTTGCGGCATTCGTTGGCGATTCTGACGGAGCCGTCTGCGGTGACGACTTCGACTTCGAGGACGTTGTCGGCGGCTAGGCCGTATTTGGGGGAGAGGACGGAGTGGCCGCCGCCGGTGATGTAGCCGCCGACTGCGACGTCGGGGGAGGTGCCGGCGATGGTGGTGAGGCCGTGCTTGTCTAGCTCGGCTAGGATTTTTTGCATCTCTGTTCCGCCGCCGACGGTAATTGCGGTGGTGTCGAGGGGGAAATCGCACCCGGAGGGTTGGAAGTTGTTTGATAGTTCAAAGGTTGATAGGTGTTTAACCCAGAGTGAGAGGGCACCGGGTGCGGTGGATCTGATGCGTTGTTAGCAAGGGACAGCTTTCGGATAGCCATGGGTCCAAGGGAATCTACCGTCCAAGGAAATCGTGACCACTAGCTCGCACGATTAATCGAATCTTGTTTTCTCGAGCGAAGTCTACCGTCTTCTGTACCTGGGACACTGTAGATGCGTTGACAATGTACGCGGGAATCTGGGCGTCGTCGCAACGGCCCTCGTCGGGTAGGCAGGATGCATTAGTCCAGCCATAGTAACTCATCGAGAGGGGATCCTCCGTGTGTAGTGTTGGTGTCTCCCATAATCCCTTTACAGACTCGCATGTTTCTAGGTTGTATTCCGGTCGCTCTGGATGACACGCAGCCCCTAGAGGGGTAGGAGTGAGGAGTCGCCCGGAGATGGAGCTATTAAAGGAGCTCCAGGATGCCTGGCCAGGCCATGATGATGAGCCTGGATTGTTCTTGCATACTCCTGTCGTGGAAGAATTATGAGCGGATGCTGCCAGAGCGAGCGGGATGAAGGAAAGAAACGGCCACGACCTCATTGGATTGTGTGGTGCAAGGTCTTTGAGTGTCGGGAGATACGAGCGCAACAAGGACGGAACGATCGCTCGTTGGTTTTAATCATGATCATTAACCCTAAGCTCCGAAGTAATTCCTCCGAGACAGCCAAGTACGAGCTTTCCTCTCTGCATGTTCCAGAGTGGGCTGTGTTGTGCTGATGAAATGGGGGCTGAGACTCGTGGACACTTGTCGGTCGTCAGCCTGTAATTTGCTTACCGGTTTCTTACATGCTGGGTTTATTTTATTTTTATTTTATTTCTTTCAGTTTAAGAACATTACTCTTAACTTAGCTGCAGGAGGGTGTCGTTGGTTGTCTGGTACATTAATTGGGAATCTCACCTTCCCCTCAGGTTGACCTTTACTTACCCAAACTTATCCATCTTCACCCTCACACACAATGGACTACCAGAAGTTAGAAGCCGCCGTTCCTGGGAGCACACCATTGGATTCAGGCTTCATATATCCCTCGAGAAAGCCTCGGAGCAGGAGATTACTATGCGTTGGATCATGGATATTGGCGATCGCTGGGTCAGATTCCCCTATCCCCGAGCTATCCTACCTTTGCTAATTCCCTACAGCTTCTTCCTCTTCCTTTTCCTCGCTCACATCTTCTTCGATCTCACACGCTTCATCCTCACCGTTACACACACTATCCCCGCAACAGCTGAAGAGCTCGAAGCGCAAAACCACCTGGAGTATGGGTCGCGACGGGTCAAGCTACGAATGGGCCCCTTCCACGCTCCCGGAATAGGCAGTGGGATGAACATGATCGACCATTTGACCCTAATGCCACCTCCTTGCACCGACTGCGTGATTACCTACATGCAAGCAGGCCTTGAGTATGAAGATGGCTCGATCGCAGATACAGACACCGGACTATGGCTGCATCACGGCGTTCTCAGCAACATCAACGAGATGTCCATCACCTGCCCCGATGAGGTGGAGAAGATCTTTGCTTCTGGCAACGAACGGGTTCCATTGGACCTGACAGATAACGGGTAAGTGGCTCCATTGTGCCCGTTCTTTACACATAGAAACATCATGCTGACATTTTTGGAAATCTAGCAAGGCGAAAACAGGCTACTACTTCGGCTACCCCCTCCACCTCGGCATGGGACTCGAACTCATGAACGACAACGTCGAGGACACCGAAGTCTACTTCACCATGATCTTCGAATACGTTCCTGAGCCCACGAAGGCCGGTTTCACCAAGTCCGTGGTCGTATGGCTCGATGTCGGCGGGTGTAGCGGGAAACACGAAGTCGAGGCAAAAGACGAGCCGTCATTCTCCTACGACAGCTTTTCCTGGACGAGTGTCTCTACAACTGGCCGCGTGCTTCTAACTGCCGGCCATCTCCACGATGCAGGCGCGAACATCACACTCATGAAGAACGAGAAGTCGGTCTGCGATATGGTCACCAGCTATGGTACCGTGGATGAGAAGTTTGGGCGCAAGCTCGAAGCTAGACATATGGACCACATGGACATGGACATGGATATGGATATGGATATGGAAGTACACGTGGATCTGGAGGAATTGAAACACATGGAACATATCGTGGATATGACCCAGTGCGCGAATCATATGGATCTTGCAGTCGATGATACATTGTACATCACGGCGACCTATGATACCGCGGACCATCCGTTACAGCTCGAGGCGAATGGGATGGTCGGGGAACTCATGGGGATCACCATGGTGTACGTCGATACGGGCGATGTGGTTGGATAGTGGCGCAGCATGGATTACAGCCACCCCTGTTAGATTGTATTTTATCTCGGCGCAATAATGGCATTTGTTTTCCTGAGTTCAAAAATGGGTTTTTGTACTTTCGCAAGTTGTTTCTCCCCGGCTGTCGAGCTTTAGCCCCGTAGCTTAATTTTAGTTAAATCCGAAGCTCCCCACGCTTGTAGAGACACTCCGAACGGCCCGTCAGCACTAACAAAAGCCAAACAAGCACTGAGAACCTATCGTCACTGGAAGAAGAGGCGGTGCATACGCTCATAAAAGACAAAGGAGAAACAAGCTGGTAAGATCGCATGCTTAACTTCAATCAAGGCGCAGTGTCCCGCCTGAATCCTCATGCTGATCGGGCAGCTTAGAGCGGGAGCTCCTGACTCGCGCAACAAGGGGCCAAATCAAACCTCACCCCAGTTTCAGATTCTGCACAATTGTTCCCAGGATCTGGCCCCATTTGCGCCACAATTGTTATCTCGAAAGAAATTTCCGGTTCTGGTTGTGGGAGCTGCGTACTTGAAACTTACAACAGGGATGTTGCGAACAGCGTTGTATAACCTGTAATAAACTCGGCCGCAGCATGAAGATGTCAATTTTCGCCCTTTTTTAAACTTCTTATCAATATTGGCTCTTTCTTGGTTTTCTTTCTTTTCCTCGATGAAAAAAACATCCTGTGCTGCGCCTCGACTGCGTGCTCCTCGAGTGTCGGTCGTCTTCTCACCGAGCTGATGAATTGCAGCCTTCGTTCCAAGGATTGGATTCGGTTTTACTTCATCGTGTATTCAATTCTCGAATACAAAGGGGCCATAACTGTATGATCTGTTTGATCTAATTTTATATCGTGGCACAGCTTTTGGTTCTGAAGGGCTCGTTGGGATTTTTTAGGGTTAAACGACGCGATGATGGCAGTTGAGATATTTTCTCCAAGTAAACAATAACATAAAGCCCTCAGATAGTCCAACATCACCCCCAAACTTAGATCAACCTTTGAGCAATTCCAATATTCTCGTTAGAAAGAACCCCAAACAAGATGGATCGCTTCGACACCGTCTTCCTCAGCACGGCAACACTGCTGATCCTGTCCACGCGACACCTCCCCGTCCAAAAGTTATTTGGATTGCTCGCACATCAAATGAAAGTGAAGTCCAAGTCCCGATTCATCGAACAACTCTTCTCACTCTGCTACTTCTCCCTCTCTACCATCGCCGGCATCTACATCTCCCGCCGACTCAACGTCTGGAACCTCAGCGTCGCCCAACTCCTAGACCACTTCCAGAACCCCCAAATAGACCAACACCTCAAATACTTCTACCTCATCCAGACGGCCTTCTGGTTCCAGGAAATCCTCGTCCTCTTACTAGGATTTGAAAAGCCCCGCCCCGATCGCAAACAGCTCATCTGCCACCATGTCGTCACTATCGCCCTCATCCGCGCAAGCTATCTCCTCAATCTCACGGACTTTGGCCTCATGATCATGGTCCCTCATGACGGAAGCGATGCCCTTCTCAGTGTATGCTGCCCCATTACTTAGTTACCCCTATAAGGTTTGTGAAGGTCACTAATGAAGGAATGAAAACTAAATAGGCCGCAAAGCTACTCAACTACGTCGACTCCAGCCTCGGAACACCAGCCTGGCTTGCCTTTACGGCATCCTGGATCTACGGTCGCCATTACCTGATGATCCGTGCGTTTATCACCGCCCTGCACTTCTACCAGGAGGCTGGGGAGTTGGGGCTCCCGACATCGGCGAGAGTGATCCAGGTCGTGTGTCTGGTTTGTTTGACGATTCTGCAGACGCTGAATATTTACTGGCTTTGGTGTATTTTTAAGGGCATTAAGCGGGCTATTACTGCCGGAGAGGAGGCTAGGGATCTGAGGAGTGATGATGAGGACGAGGATGATGAGTAGATGATATTTTTGAGCTTTTTTCTGCAGGAGGCTATTGGAAATGAATATATTAGTGCAATCAACATCTTCACTTCAAGCCTTTTCTATAACGGGTCATAGGTTCGAAAATATTCCTTACTTAGATGGTGTAGATCGTATCTGGGAGGCTGGTAGCTGATTAGGACGGATATATATATTCTCGACGATCCTGATACCACGACCAGACCTGTATTCGAGGGCGGAAAGCGAGACATACAGACACAAATACTGGCGAACAAAACGAATTTATTAAATCGGTAAGTTAATTATAGAACTAGAATTGCTACCCGATAGATTTACCAACACCTTTACCCACACGATAGATTAATGTGACTTCCATCAGGTTTAGGTGCAAACAAAGACAGGCAGGCACATTGTTTGCCTTCAACAGATACTATATCTGAATACTCTGTACATAGTCTCTATAAGCCTGATTTGATATGGAAGAAGGCGAGCTACGACCTGAAAACCTTGCGGCACCGTGAAATGAGTAAAGCAGAAGTTGAACCCTGCGGCCACATGGTCTTTCCTGTCTCGTTGGTCCAACTGGCTTGCCTGGACAGCCGGACTGGGCCTCAGGAAGATGAATACGAGCTTCGCGCTCACGTGGGCGTAGGCGGATCACTGAAGAGAAAAAAGCTTTCAACAAGCACTGTGGCTTGAGGTAAAATCCGCCTCGCAAACTCTTTTTATCTGCAACGAAAGCCGCGATCAACGGTGCATGCGAGACCGCGAGAAACTCATCTCAACTCCTCTTCTGCGTCTTCTTCTTCTCGAGAGAGACGGGAGTCAAGTACGTTCAAGGACATCTTGTTTTCCTGTTGGAAATCGCTCCATTCCAGGCTCCAGCGAAGGCAGGATATGATCGCAGCAACGCCCGACGGCTGAGGGAGGCTGAAAACGAATACGGGTGAAGGATCCGCGCCGTCGCTGCAAAGGACAAACGGAATTCTATGGACCAGTCAGGGTTTAGGAGAGGAGAGACCATGTGGCATTGCAGGTTAGATTCATCGAATACGAGGCGGAAGAGGATCTGTCAGTGGCTCATGAATGACAGCATTGAGAACGGAAGCCAGCTCTTTTTCGTGACTTTTTCTATTTTCAACTCTGTCGGGCGTTTCCTCTGCACAGATACGAGATACACATCTGTTTATGGGATGGAAAAACTCAGGCATGTTCCACGAATTTGCCTGTTTGCTCCCCTTTTCATCGGGGTTGACCTTGTTTATATGCCGAGAGGGACTTGGCAAGCTGGGGTCCACTTTATCTGACCCTGGATAGTCGTCAAAGAAAGAGAGAGAAAGATTATTGGGTTATACTCGAACGCGGCACTTGTTGAGGTTCTTGTCGAGTTACGAGTGACTCTTCAGTCCACTCAAGAGTCAAGACGCGATGTCAGATATAAATATAGAAAACAATATTAGATTGACAGAATTAAATTTCCTTGGGATTACTCTATTTTTTCTTGAGTTTCATTCAGTTCATTAATTTTAATTTAGGCAGCATCAATTTTTTTACAGTGAGAAAGTCAATCAAGTGCAACCGAGGAGCAACACCCAACCGTTGCGTCCCAAAGGACCAGATTGAATCTAATTGAATTTAAATATATGGGGTCATCGCGGCTCATTCCTCCACTTTACCAGATCTGGGACTGCTCCGGAGAAATCATTTCCATCTTGGACAGGGTTCTTCCTTGGCCGGCCAGTCAGAGTTGCAGCTCATTAAACTGTCTCCAACACGCCAAGAGACCGGCCATTCAGCTGCTCGCATTCTCGTTCTGCCATGTCAGCAAGGAGACCCCGATTGTTATTATTAATTTAGCATCTGTCCCTGAGACTGGCCTCGTGCGGGGCTCGCGCTGTGAAGAAACGAGGGCATTTTGCCACCTGGATAGATATTATCACACGTACCCTATACCAACCCAGCGAAAGGGAATTTCAACCCCAGGTCGTCCAAATCAAACGAACAAAAAGCAAGTTATTCATGAGTCAAACTTCCGGCCCCCATTCGCTTAACCCTGATCCAATTCGTCAAGGAAGGAGGAGCGCCGATCCCCCCCCTCCGCCCAGCCGGCATTGAAACTGATTGGCCGTGGCATTTCGAATACGAGACTGCCAACGCGAGGCTCTTGCCCGGAGCGCATGGCGGGTTGAAGATCCTCAAATCCCTTTCCCCTTCCCTCTCGCCAGTCGTTTTTAATTTCTGGAATTTTCCTTCTTTTCAGCCTCCTCCATCGCTTTCTAGCTTTCCAGCGCTGTCCTCACGCAACAGCCACAGCGCAAAAATATGACGCGCCTCACAACTCTCGTCGCGGCGGTATGCGCCCTCTCGTCCCTGCCCCTCGCCTCCGCCTGGACCTTCACCTGGCGAGACGACGACAACGACGCCCACAAGGAGAACGGCACCACGCCCGGCGGTCGCCAGTGCACCTCTATCGACAACCCACAAGGAAGAAGCTGGAGATTCAACCCGGAAAGCGAACTCGTACGCCTATACACCTACACTGGGGTAAATTGCGCCGATGGCGCGGAAAAATACGAGAGCGAGACGTCCGACTCCGCAAGCACCAGGATCCGCGGGTTCGCCGTGATCGACCTCGGGCCCGCGAATACGAACTACACGGGCGACTTGGAGCCTTTTCCGGGCGAGGATTGGTTCATTTCTGCCCCTAAAAGTCCAATCATCGAAGCACTGGGAGAGAGATTGGTTGCCGTTGGATGTGGGAAATACAAAGAGGGCCCGGGTGAGCAGTGGACCGACGCTGATCGGGACTCCTATACGTGCTGGCAGGAATTCCTGGGGTATAGCGGTGACGATGCGAATGGGTGGCCTGGGCCGACGACTTGGGCCCAGCTAAAGGTACCTGCGGTGAGCGATACTGGTAGTTCTGGTTCTTCGGATTCTTCTACGACTACGGATACGCCGACGAGTACGCCGACCAGTGAACCGACAGCTACGACGTCCCCGGATACGGGGGCGGATACGTCTGCGCCCGACACGAATACGTCGTCGGGATCGTCGCTTAGTGGGGGTGAAATTGCGGGAATTGTTATCGGCTCTGTGCTTGGGCTGGGGCTGATCGGAGCGATTATTTACCTTGCCCGACGAGTGCAGCGGCGAGTTTCTCCCAAGACTGAAGAGGAACAGCCGCGAGACTCAGAGTCGCAACCTCTGCAGCAGAGGCCAGAGACTGGTGGTGACGGTGGTGATGGTGGTGCGGCGGTGGCGTTGGCGAATCTACCCCCGGCAGAGGAACCGAAGAAAGTGTCGATGGAGAATTTGGTCCCAGAGGTCGAGGCCATCCCTGCGCAGATTCAGGACAAGAAGGAGGAGAAGAAGCACTACTTTGAGCTGGCGGGAGACCAGAGGACAGCGGAGTTGAGCGAGACGCGCCAGATTAATGAGTTGAGTGATAGCCGGAGAGTCAACGAGTTGGCTGACGTTCAGAGGCTCAACGAATTGGATGATACGCAGACAAAAGGACCGACGGAGTTGCCGTAGTAGTTGATTTGTTTCTTAATTTGCAGTCCTAAGATACCCTAATCTATATCCGCGTATATACATCCCCGCCCTGTTTGAGCCGTAGTCCTCCTAACACCACGCCAACTCCTAGAATAAGCGATTATTTCAAGTCGACAGTGAATCGGCTTTTCACTCGAATGCGAGGGCCATATTTGAAAAAGATATACCTTTAGGAGTCCGCATCAGCGATGTTCAAACATATCCACAAAACACACTTACGGAAACGGGAGTATGCCAACTGTAAGGAATGCCAGGAGAGATGTAGCCCACTAGTATCCTAATGCTTCATACACTATTACCACATCAGCGTATTTCATTCACCCTGCACAGTATCCACTAACTCTGAATTCCAAAGAGAGGAAACGCAGCGGCAAAGACACTGCGAAGAAACGCATTGGCGGCAAGTGCACTGGCCGCTACATCGGGTAAGCATCAACAAGGTAAGAATCCCCTGAAAGGCAAGGAATGCGTGTCTATGCCTCTACGCAACAGCGGGGCGTAGGTTTCTTACAGAAATATCACACAGAACCCAGGGGGTGAAGCTCCAGATGGTGATGACGTAGAACGACCGTCGCCTGTGATATAATTAGCTGCATGATATGCGAGTAGGGGGTAAAAGGACAACATGGCAGGACGTAGTGTAGTTTATGAACCCGCCTATCATGGGCCCGAGGACTGGGCCAGCGAACGGAGTGGTGGTATAGACCATCATCGGTAGCTGGAGGGTTTCTCGCGTAAAGAGATCGCTGATGGTTCCGCCAGTCACGCTTTGAGGCGCAGTACTTATGAGTCCACCTAATAGCCGTCCAGCGATTATGGTTCCCAGATTGTTAGCGACGGCACAGGGGATGAGCCAGATGGTGAACACGGCCAAGGAGACGAGGTATATGGGACGCCTGCCGTAGAACTAAGACCTGAGGGTTAGTGAGTCTCCAGGTGGATCGAGTAGAATCCATACCTCAGAAAGGGGTGCTATGAACATACGGCCAACTCCCATCCGAAATATGAAGACGGAAAGTCCGGCTGTGGCAGCGAGCTCAGAGACCTGGAACTGTACCGTGATCTGCTCGTATGTGGCTGAATATAGGGCAGAGGTACATGTTCTGTCGAGGCTGTCAGTTGAACCAGGAGCTGATGGAGAGGCGATTGGCCTACATGCACAGAGAGCTGCAGGAGACAATAAACACCATCACCCACTTCCGCCACGCAGCAAAGTTCTTAGGGTTCCGGGGATCTTCGGTCCAATCCAGGGACCGCCCGACTGCTTCGTCTGAGCTACTTTCCGTCATTTCGGTACTCGGACCTTGAGTAAATTTGGATAATCTTAGAAGAATTTACTGATATATAGCGACCATTTTAGAGAGATTAATGGAAATGCTTATATACAAGAGCACTGTCGTACTATGGAATGATGATATGCATCTTGACAGTGTGGATTCTCCAGCGCAGAGGAGGACCTTAGGTTCCGCTGGGCTACGATTTCTAAGCCAGAGATATTGATTGCTTTGAAAGATTATGAAGCAAATATATTTACTAGTTCCTGGGAATGGTAAAAGTCCCCGTGAGTCGGCCATTAATTATCCGCTGGGGAACTCGAGTTTACTCTTACGGACGTAACATCCCGTCACTCCCATTGGTGGTAGATCTAAGCATAGAGCCGTATATCTGTCTTGAGTTTGCTATCGCATATAGTATCCAAGATAAGAATTGCCGTTCCGGAAACTCTGTTCGCGAATCATGCTTAACCACCGTGGTACGGTAGGCATGAGTATCGAACAAAATCCTCGATCCTGCAATAAGTCACTCCTGGCGTTGGCCTCTTGGGCGGAGGTGACGCGATCACTACAGCGAAGAGATGTCCGGAGAGTAAAAACATGTTTTTTTATAGCGTAGCAACGTCAAGATTAAAATAAATGATTCCGAGTATTTATACAAAGGAGCTGCGGACGTCAGAATGAAAGAGACAATGTACAGTGAGTAAAACCAAAGACTTGGGTTTATAGCTCCGCAAGCACCCTTCCGACCGCATCGATCTTGTGACCAGTGATAAGGAAGCGCTGGCCGTCGTTAATCCACTGGCGTAAGTATGGTATAGTGATGTTTTCCGACGGCGAGTCGAGTTGGGGCAATTTGGTGCTCATGTGGAGGCAAATGCTCCATAGGCCGGTGAGAATGGGACTGATTAAAAAGGTGTAACCGAAAGTGAGGACCGTTCCAATGAATGAAAGGAAAAGAATATCTAAAATGTGTTATTATGTTGTGTGGGCTGTGGGTTGGTGGGAGGAGGAAAGGGTCAACTTACTGAAGATGAGCTTCTCTGTGGAAGTCATCATGTAGAGTGGAAGGGTAACCTCATATTGGTATTTCTTCACCCGTAGCCAACGAATGACCGAACTAACCAAAGGTGAAGAGGATATTGATGCTTGAGACATGTTGCGACTCAGTTGCGGATCGCGTGGCTTAACTGGGGCGAGAGGAATTACGCTCCGACGGAAGCGCCAAGTTATAACGTTTGAAGAGAACAAGAGCCAAAACAAAAGAGATACGGCCCGCTTCTGATAGGCAGAGCTCGCAGCGAGTCATGCGTTTTGGGGCTGAAGATCATACTACATTTACATTACCTACTACAAGGAGGGCATGTAAGGCGTGGTTTCAAAGTGAAATTGTTTCAGCCGCTCGGAGATAAATACTGAGCGCGTCAAGTTGGGGGTGGCTGCTGATGGGTACTATGGCTATGCTCGAAAAGAAGCATCTCATCACCAACCAAGCTGTGTATTAAACTTGATTTAAGGTAAGCAATATATTGACTTTATCGCACAGCCTGGGTGGGGGTCGATAGCTCGCGGAACTCCGGAGCTTTGAAGTTTGGGGTCCAAATCCCTGCTGATGGATATCGCTATCTGGTGATTTCTTAGCATGCGATCAATCGACAGGGATAATGCGAGCGACCTATCCAGTCTGTCTCGATTTGCAAAGTTAATTTTAGACCGGGGAAAAAATACAACGACCGTGATTAAACTTGTGGGACGAAGGATGGATTGGATCCTGCAGGACTTACGCATCGCAAGGGACGTCTAAGCACATCCAAGCCACACTCGACCTGTATTACCTTGAATACATACAATACGGCGATAACATACACTTTCAGCATCTACTTCGTCTTAGTATCATCGGTTGTTTTTGCCCCGAATGAGCTCGTACAGCCTTGCGATGCCTCACGGAATCCATTTTGATCTACTATCTTCAATGCCCATCGAATGCTCGTCATCTCTCGCTTTCACCCTTCCTTCCGTTTGCAGTTGCTGAGAACCTGGCAGCTGGTACAGTCCCAAGGCATTTCAGCATGATTCAGCCCTCCCTGCCATCGTGGGAGGACAAACCGTACAACATGATCCCTGAGGCCCCAATCGAGATCTCATGGCAATCAATCCAAACGCTGCTACCTCGGGGGATGTGGCGGAGATCGCACTCTCGACGGCGTTCTTGCAAGTTTGATTCTTCCGAGGTTGCCGCACTCAGTACTTCATTTTCACCGTTTGACACTCTACGCGTTCTGCAATCCCACAGATGGACTATCCATGACTGCCAATACCCGATTCTGGCTCTCCTAGGGGTATTCTCCCTGTGTGCAATCGAAACCCCGGGACCTCTAGCGAAGACCTTTTTCTCGTGCGCTCTTTTGGCATCCTTAGCACTCCCAGTCACCTCCCAATTTATGCTACCTGGGCTGCCGACGATCGCATGGCTCACCTTTTGGTATGCATGCCAGTAAGTAAATCTGATCCATTTTACCGCCAACATTCGTTGATCAAGACGTTAGATTCATACCCAGCGAACTCAGACCCTCCATCTGGGTCCGGGTCCTCCCCGCTACAGAAAACATCATCTACGGAGTAAACCTAAGCGACATCCTCTCCGAACACCACATGGTTCTCCTGGATGTTCTCGCCTGGCTCCCGTACGGCATATTCCACTACATCGCCCCCCTCATCGTCGTAGCATTCCTATTCATCTTCGGACCTCCCAAAATGGCCCCGATCTTCGCCCGCAGCTTCGGCTTCCTCTGCATCATCGGCGTCGTAATCCAGTTCCTGTTCCCCTGCTCCCCACCCTGGTACGAGGACCGGTATGGTTTCGCACCAGCCAGATACGGGATGCCCGGGTCCCCTGGTGGGTTGGCACGGATTGACCGTCTGTTCGGGGTGGATATGTATACCTCGAGCTTTACGGCGAATCCGGTGCCGTTTGGGGCGTTTCCGTCGCTGCATGCGGGGAGTGCGGCGCTGGAAGCGATGTTTATGAGTCTGGTTTTTCATAAATTAAGGTCTGTGTTCTGGGCGTATGCGATGTGGGTTTGGTGGGCGACGATGTATCTTTCGCATCATTATGCGGTGGATCTGATGGGCGGGGGGATTTTGGCGGTTTGTATTTTCTTTTTTGTGAAGGGGAGGTTTGTGCCCCGGGTGCAGAAGGATAAGGCGACGCGGTGGCAGTATGTGTATGTTGAGATTGGAGAGGAGCGTTTGGATTATTCGAGGGTGGGATTGCTTCCGAAATAGGTGGTGGTCGTGTATCTTTGCAGGGAGATACTAGTCGGGAAGACGCCTTGTGTTTATAATTCGTTGTATAAATTTCAATCCATTGGTTTCTATTGCGGAATACTTCCATCGTAGAAACATTATTGCACATTGAAGGGTGAATAACTGGCATATAAGCAACTTACTACCAAAATAATGAGGCACGTGGGTTTTACAACTATAGGGTACAATAAAATGAGAATGCAACAAAAATGCTCATTGAAAATGATCATATACAAGAACCAAAAATGCTAAACAAATCTAACGGGTATATTAAACAAAAATCTCAGAACGATCCACCTGTCTCGGTAAAAACGCGACCTTGAAGCCGTTGGCCGACGTCAAACTGATGGACACCTGCTCCTTGAACGGGAGCGAGTCCCGACTCTCAATCCACGCACTCGACTGCAATAACCTGACTGTGATAAAAGCAGCTTGTACCATCGCCAAATCCTCTAAAGATCATAATAATGTTAGCATCTGAGGCGAATTGTTCTTGGATGGTATTCAACTTACGTCCAGGACAGGTCCGTGGTCCTCCACCAAACGGCATGAAACCAGCATGTCTCTCGAATTGGGTCCACCTCTCAGGCACAAACTCCTCTGCGTCGTCACCCCAGAGATCACGATCCCTTTGGATGGCGAAGATATGGAGATCGATGACCTGGCCAGCGGCGATATGCGCGGGGTTTAGGCCACATTCACCTCCGCCAGCTGGCATGTGCGTGTCTCGTTTTGCGAGTCGATCGTTCGCTGGAATACTGGGATATAGGCGAAGTACTGCTCAAATATTAGTGATACTGGCAATGCCAATTGCGATGGGACTTTCTACCTTCTTTGATGACATGCCAGAGGTACGGGATTCTGCTTAGGGACGAGTACGACGTGACCGGGTTCTTGACTTCCTCAAGGCATTGTCTGAGTTTGTGTTGTACTCTTTCGTTCCTGGCCAGGCTCCAGATAGTGAACCCAATTAGGGAAGCTGTTGTGTCTCGACCGGCCATGATCGCGGTGAGGAGCTGATCACAGACTGTCTGCTTGTCCTCGGTACAACCGGTGTAGGCCTTGACAAAAGGTAATAGTGCCGAATCCTTTTCGCTCAGAGTATCCGCTGACTCCATTACTACCGCCTGCTCCCGCACGATCGAGTGCATGAGCTCATGGATCGCAGAGCAGGAGCGATTGAACCGTCGATTCCAGTGCAGATAGACAAAGGGCCCGATATCGCCCCGGAATCTGACCACCTCATTAATATAATCCAGGGCCTCGCTGAGATCCTGCACGTTCTTGTTCCGCAGATCCGTAAGCCACTTGACCGACGATCCCAGCAGAATCTGCGTGATGGTGTCCATAGTGTAAAACGGCAGGAATTGCTGCAGGTCAACCGTTGACCCATTGACAGGAATATGAGCCATCAGGTTCCGGAAGTGAGGCTCGTACTGTGCAAGGCTCCTCACCCGACTAGACGGCAGGCTCTGAACCAGCAGCTTTCGACCCTGCACCCAGTCCTGGCCATTGACAGCAATCATGCCCTTCCCGAGGGCTGGTCGGAACGCGACCTCTCGCGCGTAGCTCAGCTCAAAGTCCTCTGCTTTATCTGCAAGGATGGCTTTCGCGTTTGCAGCGTCTGCGGTCCAGACGTTGGTGCGGCCACCGATCAAGACGGCGAAGGTCTTTCCGTTGCTTTGGATCCACTGGGCGGACTTTTCGAGGGAGACGCTCTGTTGCACCCAGTCGGCGAACATGAAGGCCACGTCGAAGCCCAGGAGCATGCGACGCTGTGGGAGCTGGCGGATCTGGTCTTCTTTGGGGTTCTCATTGTTGAATTTTCTGGAGGCCCATAGAAGGCGTAGGATTGCGATGGCTATGACTGTGAGACCGAGCAACATGGTGACTTTGCCCGCAGAGCTGTGAGCAAGGGGGTAAAATTGTTATGGGGAGGATACTGTGCGACATTCTCTTCGTCTCTAGAAAGGGGTTATAATATCGCAAGTCAGCTTCGCGATGCTGGTCTTGGCCCCGATACGCAGGAACTACCAGTATCTTCTTGTCTCATACGCCCCATACCTCGACGAGACTCTGCAGGCTGTGCAGTCTGGAACATGGCACAATCCTTGCTGTCACGATAAGTGTCTGCCATTTCCGCGAGACTACTGAGCTGAATATGAGTCCCACCCAAGCTTTCAAGCCTGAACGAGTAATGGCACACGTCTGCTGCGCCTTGTATGTTTCACAGCCTGATGTTTGAATTTCAGTTATCTATCGCGAGTGGTCGGAGTAGATCCTCCACGCTAAATAAACAAGGCTATTAGGCCCCATCTCATCCCAGCGTTGATAGGGTAATCTGCACCTAGCTTCGCAAGCCTTTCCCCCACCCGGGGGGTAGCTTATTCCAAGCAAGATGACCCACTGTAAGCGGTAAGAGGCCCCCATTGAGGCGTTCCGGGGAGCTGTCGTGTGCTGACAGGCCCCCAACTTGGCAATATCAGGCCCCCGACTCTAAAGCCCAACAAGACTTTCGCCCCCAAACTCTTCACGAACCCAAAAGATGGTCAAACTATCCGAAGCTCCGTTGGCCAAGATAGTCATGCAGTGGCTGAGGCGTATCGCACCAAGCTCACGCTAATCTCGGCGCGTAATGAACCCAAATCGGGGACGGAATTAGAGTGTTTCATGGTTTTGCAAATACTGGTCCACCAAACCGCTGTCATTTTCGCCCCATTTCAAGAGTCAAAGTCTCATATCTGAGATTTACTTTATCGAAACCAGTTTCTCTTGTCCTCTCGAATTGTGGCTCAGAATAGCCCGAAACTCCTCCTCCGATGCACTGCCTCTGAGTGGGCGTGGGCGATTCCTTCTCTTGCTTTCCTCCCGAAACTTTTCGACTATTACTTGTCTCCAGGTACATCCAAAAGTTCACCTTCTCACCAGTTTCCTGTGTGCTCCTGAACTCCACAATTTGCTGTCGGTATCACACAATGAGCAACCTCACACCCGCATACGCCGAATGGCCAACATCGCAGAGTTCCGCAATGGCACACGCGGGCCTCATGGCGGTGGCCTGGGTATTCCTCCTCCCCTCCGGTGCGTTTCTAGGTTCCATCTTTTCTCCTTTTAAAGACACTAATCCCTCCAGCGCTCGTGTGCTCCCTAAGCGGTTCCCGATATACATTGCTTGTTCAATCTCTCTTCGTCGCCAATAACCTAATCGCCCTTTGCTTCGGCTCATATTACACCCACTCCACCCCCGACCTATACAAGGGTCACATCCACGGAGGCGTTGGCTGGATCGCCTTGATTGCCGTGACAGCACACCTGATAGTATCTTTCATCACACGCCGCCGATCACAAAGCTCGATAGCAAAAGTCCACAGGCCCACCAGAGGGACACTTTTGCCCAAGTGGCTGCGTGCAAGTCGCATCTTTACTTTCACCAGGTCGCGAGCCAACAGTGAAGTGGGCGGCGACGCTACACCTGTCGAGGACGAAAATCTCGAAGGCCTTCTCCGCGATTCGGCTGAGATAGGGACCGATGGAACACTCACAGAAGTAGACCCGGAAGTGGCCGGGGAGGATTGCACACGGTTGCAGGATGTACCGTTAGAGACGTCAGAGCATATGCGTACGAGTGGCCGTCAGGGAACGCGGGCAAAGGTGACAGCATTTGTTCACACCACGGTAAAGCTCTTGGTTCCGATCGTAGGATTCATCGCCTTCATGTCCGGCCTGGTGGTTTACGCTGGTGTCTTTGTATGTTCTTCATTTCCTTCTCCACGGGTCCAATTCTTCAACTAACGGCAGTAGCGTGGTAACGAGCTATGGAACGGCCTCTCGTATGTTCTCAAGGGATCGATATTCTGTTGCTTCGGTATATTCACTTTCCTGAGGTGGATTGGGTGTTTCTCCTCCCACGGATGGGCGTGGAGCGCTCCAGCCGCCATAGACGCAGACGAAAAGAGTCTGCCCTACACCTCTCGAAAATCGGCAGAGTTTGTGGAAAGTATCACAGTCCTCACATACGGACTTCTAAGTACTCTCCTTGAACTTGTGGCAGGAGGAAATGAATCCACTTCCGACGGCTTCATGACCAGCATCCTTTTCTGCGCCACTGGAGCCGTAAGTCATTTCCCCCTTCCTTGTGTCATAAGATACAGACATCCTAACCCGCCAATTCCCAGTGCGGTCTTCTCCTCGAACTCCCGTCCATGCAACGCGAACTACGAGGCACCTCGCGAACACACTATATCTCTACCCGCACTCCCACCGCATTCATCAACCCCCTACCACTACTTGCAGTCCTTGTTGCCGGTCTAATAAGCATATCCCGGCAACCTGAAACCGAGATCGAGCGCCAAATGGACGTGCAGTGGGGATGGCTCGCTATCGGATTCGCTGTGGCACGCCTGGTAACGTATGTGGTCCAGATGATGCGGCCTCGAGATGAGGCTCCATCTGTTAGCCCCCCGTCGGAGCTGGTGGCTTCGTACTGCATGCTCACCGGTGGGTTTACGTTGATGATTAGCACCCGGGGTGTACTTCACGTCTTGGATATCCTGAGTGTTGCACCGAGTTCTATCCTCGCGTCTTGTTCTGCGGTTACGTTGTTTGTGATGGGGTGGGCGGCTGTGTTGGTGGTTGTTATGAGGCATTAGGGGGTGTTGGAGGTGGTGGACTGTATTCAAGGTCCTGATGGGAATAGATATCATATTAGATCTATTGTAGCTCTTTATTTGTAATATTATTGCATTGTTTTCCCTTATTATATAACTTGCAGGATAACAACTACTAGTATCTATATATACTGCAGTTTCGCCCATAATGTAGATTCTAGTGTAGCACATGGGGCCAAGCCTCAGCGTGGCGAGGACAAGTCGACTCCATACTGAAGCTACTACATCTTCAAATGCCAGGAACCAGTCCACAAGCTGGAAATTCTTTATATTCTCGCCCTTAAATTCTAAATATTTGCTCTTTTCAAGAGGGCTACTTCGTATCCACTTCAGGGATCCATCTCGGGCGAAACGCCGTGATTGGACAAGGACCAGTCCGCGTGTCTGCCTCAGGCTGCAACCCATAAACAGGGGCCTCAGGCTGAATCCGCATACTCCACATAATCCGACACCCCCTTGGGAATTTCATGCTGGGCTTCCTTTTCCTTCCTCTGAATCTCCTCGTCTGCATGCTGGATGAACTTGAGAGGACGCTTGGTGGACGTCGTGTCCGTGTCCCCGACAACAATGAGCGGCGGGTTGGTCCGGTAGTACGCGTCGATATCTTCCAATGTCCGGTTTGCTTGGAGCATATCAGTATCAAGTCAAAGTAATAATCAGGGTTTTCAACATCAGCATACCTGTTTCGGGGTAGAACAAGTAAATAACAGGTAAAAAGGCCGCATTCAGGACTGTCCAGACTATCCAGAATCGCCAGCCAAGGTTTTGAATGCCGATGGGTGTAATCTCAACGATGGCAAAATTGGTAATCCTAATAAAGGGGCTAGATTAGTTTCACGAATATTTCGTTTTTACCCTGTCCACACTGTTTCATTCTGCGGGGAAACGTACCAATTTGTTGCCGTTGCGACGGCCGCTCCCTTCGTTCTCATGGGGAGCGAGTTGATCTCAGTCGGATACAGCCACGGCACACCCAGCATGCCAACTCCGAACGCAATATGGTATAAGAAGAAGAACGCAACGGACGCAGTGCCATAAACCTTATCCTTCTCTGCAAACCGTAGCAGAATCGTGATAACAAGGAAGCAAACGAACTGGCCGAACCCGGAGAGAATCATCAAGCCCCTGCGCCCGAACCGTTCAACCATCGTGGCTATAATGCACGAGAAAACAAAGTATGAGATCGCATTACAGGCTGTCAGTAGACGGGACATGGAATTCGAGAACCCGAGCGAGTTGATGAGCACCAACGGCAGGTAATAGCTCATGATGTTGATTCCTGCGATCCGTCAACATTATTTAGGAGTATGTCATTGCGAATTGACAGTGGGTGGCAAGAGCAAACCTTGGAACTGCTGTATGGCCTGCGTGCCAGCACCTAGAATCAGCCGGCGCAGAGTCTTAGTACCGTCGGATTTACCGCCTCGGAGTAGGTCGCGCCATCCCACGGCATTGTCGCGCTCGTACTGGATGCTATATTTGATTTCGTCGTGCTGGGTGACGATATAAGGGTCGTCGCTGGCCTTGGCTTCAATGCAAGAAAGCACCTCGACAGCTTCGTCCCCGCGGTCGTGCGCTAGCAGCCATCTTGGGGACTCGGGGAGCCAGGGAACGGTGGAAAAGAGAACAACGATGAAGAAAAGCTGTAGGGCGATTGGGAGCCGCCATGCGATAGAGCCCTCCTTGAAGGAGAGACCGTAGTTGATCCAGTTGACTACACAGTACCCGCCGACATTCAGTCCCAGTTCGAGGATGACCAGCTTTCCTCTCCATTTCATCTGTGCGGTTTCGGTTTGCCAGACCGGTGCTGTAGCTGTGTTAACGCCGTTTCCGACCCTGTCATCTCATATCATGAGTCTTTGTATGATACTACTAAGGAGAAAAGGGGGGAGGCGATGATCATACCCTAATATAATCCGCCCGACAAACATCTGCGCCAAACTGTACGACGAGACCTGAAGAACTGTCCCGACAGCCATAATTGCCGTTCCTAAGAGAATACTTTTCTTGCGGCCCAGTCGCTCACCAGCTGTGAAGGCAAGAATCGCACCGAGGAAGCAGCCGACGTCGTAAATCGCAGTGACGGTTGATAGGACTTTGGTTCTGCTAGGGCCAACTAGACCGTGTACTTGGAGAAAGTCTGGTGTTACGACCACGCCGCCTGTGAAAGAGTTAGCATCCCTGTTCCCCGCATAATAGGGGGAAGGCTAGGACAAACATACTAAAGACGCCTTGGTCGTATCCGAACAACATCATGTCAGTAGCACACGCTACCTACCATTGCAACCCGGTTAACACTCCCCACCGTAGCAAATGTGAATAGAGGACAGGGCAGACTCACTGTAACCCAAAAGGTAAGCCATCCCCCAGTCAACCCGAAGAACGGTCTCTTGGTATCCGCCATCACTGCTAAAAAGAAAAAAAAAAGAGTACCAAAAGCCGTGACTGAGACAATATGCTATAGACAAGCCAGGAATAATAAAAGCAAAACAAAAACCAGAGCCAAACTACCTAGTGAAAAGCGATCTTTATACCCGACTCCGCTCACCGAGACTCACCCACCGATGTTGCCCGACGGGGGGATCCCGAACCATGAGCGGGCCGAGACAAAGAAACATGGGGCCCATTTCGCCACTACCACCTGAGCAGTGAGCACCATCGAGTCTCATCTCCAGGCCGGGGTAAGAGTGGGTCGGTCCGGGGCACTTGGGAACGATATTTAAGCTTTGCTGATTTTGCGGGATTTTGCCGTCGCTCGGGGTTGCGCCGAAAGTGAGGACCGTGGATCGGGTCTGTCTAGCATGGGACGTCACTCGTGCTGGGGTTTTGAATTCTAGTCGAGATCCCCTTTTCTTTTCTCCGGTGGGGGAGAGGAACGGCTCAGGATCCACGTTTTTGCCCGGTGTGGAGGTGAGACGCGGAGGGACATGCGTGATATTCTCTAGTCTCTAGTATAATACAATCATAGACAAAGGGGGTCCCCGATTTCATGGGGTGACACCTAATGTCTTTGTGAATGCAGCTAGAGAGGAGGTAACAATTCTTTTCTACTGCACTTGTTTACTAAACTATATCATATCAAAAAGTATCCGAATTCCGGTGTACATTGGGAGGTGCTGCGATGATCTCATACCCCCGTGGATTAGGAAGGTCGGGCTCCCAACTGTGTTCCCCCAGTTCTGGATCCTCAGTGTGCGTCGCGAAATTCCCGCACCCACTGCTTTGCGGATATTTATGTGCTGATGATCTTCTCAGAACTATGTAATCCACCGCGGTTGGGCTTGCTGGGTTGGGATCGATCGGAGGTAGTGTACAAGCAAAGTTTTGCATTGTCCGGGCAGTAAGCTGATCCAGAATCGCCTTGAAGTCGTCCAAAAACACTACGTCGGCGGTAAATTTGAAAACCAGCGCGAGCTGGAACAATTAGAGACTGGAATTTAAACCTTTCAAGATATGTGAAGCTCACCTTCCAGTATGGGTTCCTCCCCGCGCACTCTGGAAAGACAGCCACCTCTACAATATCAGTGATCGAGAAGGCGCCGGAAATCGCCATGGCCGCCAGGAGCACACCGAATCGAGCACTGGACCGCACCAGCTCGAGGACCCCGAATCCGTAACAGCGTTCAATCACGTAGACCAAGTAAACTGAGGTGAAGATCCACCATGGCTCTCGGAAAAGCGCCTCCCAGGGCCTTGTCTGGCGGAAGACATCGTTGCCCAGCGTATTGTTATACGCAAAGTTCAGGTATATCGCTGCGATCCAGTATGGGCAGGCCAAGGCCACCGTGCCGATGTATAACAGGCTGCCCCATTTTGGTAGAAAGGGCTTGACTTTGATCCAGTCCACCACGTTATGTAGATTATATGAGATGTACAATAGGGCTGCAGTGGAGCTCATATACCAGCCGAAGACGGGAGGATGAATAAAGATGAATGTCCCATGGAGGGATGCCAGTATCAGCTTTGGGCGTCTGTTAGTCCATTCGCTTGCTAGAGGGAGAACTCGGGGTTCACCTCGGTCAAAATTAATTTGTGTAGTATGGCGCCTCGTCGCATATTCGCTATCGTCAGGGCGAGGAGAATGATGATAGCGCCCATCATGAAGCCCTGGCCCCAGGCTTCCGTCACCAGCCCATGTGGGCCAAATGTGCCCCCGTCGCATTCCCGGGCAGAGTCTCTGGGAATAGCCGCCATAGACACAAAGATTGCAACTCATCGAGACAAAGTAGCCTTGGGTGATTATCGAAGCGACCGCACATAATTGCAGTGGCGATCTGAGTTACTAGACACGTGAGGTCTTCATCTATTAGACCTCCAAACCCCATGGGCAGCAGCGAGACCAGAGTAAGACGATGGTTAGTGGAAACCTAACCCACGATCCTGGGGGGATTCGCCGATTTGCCCTGGGACCCCATGAAAAAGAAAAACTCTCTTGGTCAGCCCCCTTGAATTGAGCTGTAATTCTTTTTTACGAGATGTATTTGGTTTTTTTTGCCTTCTTGATTTATTTTAAACTTCCTCTTGGATACGGCCCAACCCCGCCATGTTCCCGAGAGGCGAGAGGCGAGCAACCCACAGCTTAGCGGCGGGGATAGCTCCGAGTCGCAGTTCCCCACAGGAGCAGCAGCGGGCGAAGCCCCGAGAGCCAACAGCAATGCTGTCAGGTGAGCTATCATTGCTTTTTTCAGTAGCTGCTTGTGGGCACGTTCTGGATTGTTGGATGGGAGTGCGTTGGCGCGGGGGACGGGGGAGGGGTTGCAGCAGAGGTGTCTACTTATAAAGGGCATCACCATCCCAGACTGGGAACATTCAACAGACCATCCCTGCTCAACAAATCCCGAAATTCTCCCTTCACAATGGATGTAATCGAGAGAAAGCCCATCAATTATGCCATCCACACAGACCCATCCCATGACCTGCGGGTGGTGGAGTGCGAGATCCCCAAGATCGGGGCAGATGAATGTCTCGTCCACGTTCGTGCGACCGGCATCTGCGGCTCAGACGTTCACTTCTGGAAGCATGGCCGTATCGGACCCATGATCGTGACTGGAGATAACGGTCTAGGTCACGAGAGCGCTGGTGTTGTTCTGCAGGTTGGCGAAAACGTCACCCGCTTCAAACCAGGTACGAAAACTCTAGTCAAAAGACAAATGAAATTCCCTGTCTTAAGACGATGCTAATAATGCTCGATCAACAGGCGACCGAGTCGCAATGGAGTGCGGCGTCCCCTGCTCCAAGCCCACTTGCGACTTTTGCCGTACTGGACGATACCACGCCTGCCCCGATGTCGTTTTCTTCTCCACGCCTCCCCATCACGGTACATTGCGCCGATACCACGCCCACCCCGAGGCTTGGCTTCATCGGCTCCCCGAACATGTCACCTTCGAGGAAGGAGCCCTGCTGGAACCCCTCACCGTCGCTTTGGCCGGCATCGACCGCTCGGGGCTCCGTCTCGCAGACCCTCTGGTTATCTGTGGCGCTGGGCCCATCGGCCTTGTAACCCTCCTGGCTGCCAATGCGGCGGGTGCAGAGCCCATCGTAATCACTGATATCGACGCAAACCGCCTCGCGAAGGCCAAGGAGCTTGTTCCTCGGGTCCGGGCCATCCACGTCCAGCGTGAAGAGACGTCGCAAGACCTTGGGGCGCGAATCATCAAGGAGCTTGGACAGGAAGCGAAATTGGTGCTCGAGTGTACCGGCGTCGAGAGCAGTGTGCATGCTGGAATCTACGTAAGTGGGAACCAAACCCTAGAAATTTCTGCAAATAACGACTCTAACCGGGAATACCTTTGCAGGCAACTCGATTCGGAGGCATGGTCTTTGTCATTGGGGTTGGAAAGGACTTCCAGAATATTCCTTTCATGCACATGTCCGCGAAGGAGATCGACCTCCGCTTCCAGTATCGCTACCATGATATCTACCCCAAGGCGATCGCGCTCGTTTCGGCTGGGTTGATTGATCTGAAGCCATTGGTGTCTCATAGGTATGCGCTGACTGATGGCCTCGAGGCGTTCGCTACTGCCAGTAACCCAGCTGCGAGGGCTATTAAGGTGCAAATCGTGGATGAGGAGTGATTTACGGAGAGAAAGAAAGATTATGCGAAGACAGTAACGACTAAATAGACAAATAATAGAATATTTCATATGTATTGGGCAATTTCTGAAATGCTAAATTGCATGTAGCTTGTACTTCAAGTTTTGTTCCAAATCAGAGCTCAATAGGTGAACTGCTGAGCTCGTAAATGAACAGGTGTTAATTGTAGGATGTTTACAAGTAACAAAACCTCGATACCTTCCTCCAAAATATTAGAAGCTTCAAACCTCCGTTGAGTGAAATCATGAAAAAAACGGGACTATTTCCTTTGTCCCTCCATCCGGGAAAGGGCGACCAGAGCTCCTTCTGCATTGGTTCCATAAGTTTCGACCCCAGAGCAAAGAAAAAAAGAAAAGAAAACACTTCAACGCACACTTTCATTTCCCCCACGAAGTTCAATTATTCAGAAAGTCAGTCTAGAACTACTATCAGTGGTATACTCGCACAATATGCAAGCTGTCGTCTCATGACCAGCTCACCCCCGCTAGTGAGTAGCTCGAATCCACAGCTGTCCAACGGCCGGGGATAACCCCGAGATGGACCCTTTTTTGGAGGATGCCCGACGGCCTCGAAGCCAGGCACGTTCCAGGATTGTTCCTTGATGCCGATCTTCTGGAAGCTCTTGCTCCACTCTTCCACGGTTCTCACCCGCTCTCTCGCCGTTGCCGAACAAAAATAAATATTTTGAGCACGCACCGAAAGTCGGTTCGGCCACATTGCCTGGAACCAGAAAAGACTAGCTATTGACATTCCAGGCCCTGCCTCTTGACTTTGAAATTCATAAAAAAAAAAAAAAAAAAAACTAACTGTACTTGATTGTAATTTTTTGATAATCTGGAAAGTTCAAACTGGAACGCAACAACGCCGGGCACCTCGCACTCTATTTTGACTTTGCGCCGTTGGAATAATTTAGTCGTCGTGGCTTTTATATAGACAATTTTTATGCTCAATAATTTATCCTCCCTAAGTCTAGTTCAAACGTATACCCATAGCTAGCCAGTCTCTTCCATAAGGTCGGGTCGACACATCTCAACCCCGCTGGGTAGACCTGGCTCTTCTTTTTTTTTTTTTTCCCTTTGTTAACCTCTCTCTTGATTGCCCCCAGTATCCGACCATACGGAATTTAACAACCCTCGAAAGGTGCCGGCGAAATGAGTGAGAGAACCAGCAATCTTAATAAAGAGAACACTAAACAGCCAAAACGCAATCGAATTACCTGCGACTCGTGCCATCACCGTCACGTACGATGTGACTATGTTATTCCATGCTCAAAATGCCTTCGCAGAGGCACTCCCTGCAAATATACTCGAGAAAACCGCCAACGAGGGCCCGTCAAAAAGCTGAAGTTGACCACACAAGCGAAAAAAACCACACCAAGAAGGGCAACACCTACTGCCCCAATTGCATCTCTAGAGGGCCAAACGACTACTTCATCACCAGTACCAGATGCGCAAACAATAACAAGCCCCCGGCTTTCGTCAATAAATGATGCCGCCGTCGGGTCTAGCCCAAGCACTAACAAGCAACCGTCACCCCGAAGCACGCTACAATCACCAAGAGTGACCCTAAAATACCCTGTTCTCCAACCCCTAGTACCCTTTCTTCAATCGGGGCTCTCCATAGGGTTAGCATGTGATCTCCTAGAGCTCTACTTCACTAGTGCCTTCTCGACCCATATGCATCCTGTATGCCACCACATACACTGCTACGTGATGCGAAAAGCTTCCTTCCTAAACGATGGCCCTCCTCGCCCCTGTACCCCGGCACTTCTGGCCAGCATGTTGTGGGTGGCAGCGATGCATGACCGGGCGTTCGACTCCACTGACTGCCCTCTTCAACGGAAGAAGACCTGCCAATTCCTCAACTCGCTGACTATCCAACTATTAAAGCCGATAACCCATACCCCATTCAATGGGCTAGGTAGTTTTCCCAATGATGTGGGATCCGGGTGCTTCGCCGGCTCATTAGATGACGTTATCACGTATATCCACGTTGCGTCTATTGTTTCCGCGAGCGAGCGGAAAGCAACCAGTATGAGATGGTCCGTGCCTCCTTATTCTTAAGGATTGAAAATTTCACCTACTTACGAGCGCTCTGCAGGTGGTATGCTGCATTCACATTAGCCCGTGAACTCAAGCTCAACCGAGAGATTGAGCTGATATCCGATACGGAAACCACAGCACGCTCCAGCCCACGTGTAGACAGCTTTTTGGCAGAGTGGAATATTCTCGAGGGAACGGTGGAATTCCTCCATTGCACCTGCGGCCAGGGCGCGTATAACATCGAAGAATACCGCGAAGAGCGTCGCCGGACCTGGTGGTTATTGTATCTCATGGACCGCCACCTGGCCCTATGCTACAACCGACCGCTCGCGCTACTTGATGCTGAGTGCAAGGACCTTCTTCTCCCGCTGAGTGACGACGTGTGGCAATCTGGAGATATACACAGCCATAGCCCCGAACCCAACGGCCCACAATGTTTACTTCCCAGGGATAGAAATACGCGTCGCATATTTCCCGATTTCACATGCCATGACAGCTCCATCTTTGGGTTTTTCTTCCCCCTCATGACTATCATGGGTCAGTTAATTGAGCTAAATCAAGCCCGGAATCACCCGATTCAAGGTGTGACGTCTTTAAGGAGGAAAGCGTGGGACGCCCACTTTGACGAAATCCTTCTCCAACTAGATATCTATACAACTAGCCTTAACGCTTTTACAGATTCCACTTCTTTCCATGCAGATCCCTGGCATGGTCAGATAGTAGCGTCATACGCCTCATATTTCGTGCACGTCTTACACATTCTCCTAAACGGCAAATGGGATCTTGTTTCGCTAATCGAGGATAAAGATTTCTGGACATCGTCACCGGATTTTGCCTTGACTGTTTCGCATGTTCTCAGTGCAGCCAACTCGGTTGAACAGATTCTACGCCTTGATCCGGATGTGAGCTTTATGCCTGATTTCTTTGGTATCCAGTTACTCCAAGGGAGCTTTCTTCTTCTACTTGTTGTTGAACGGTTGCAGAAGGATGCGGGGGAATGTATCTTGAGTGCTTGTGAGGTGATGATTCGAGCTACGGAGGCTTGCATTGTCACTCTGGATACTGAGTACCAAAGGAGTTTCCGGCAGGTTATGCGGAGTGCTGTCATGCAGGCGCGTGGGTGTCCTATCAACCATAGCGAGATTAGTCGGCGGCATAAGGCGATTTTGGCTCTTTATCGGTGGACGCGGACGGGGACGGGGTTGGCACTTTGATTCTTTTGTTTGTTCACCAGATATAGATATAGATATAGACAGAATAGATGATTATTAAGTAGATGGTCTGCAATTATTTCTACCAATCTCAGGCAATCGAACCATATGAATTCAAAACTTTCCTTATCAGCATCTAGCAGCAGCTCCGGTTAAACAGTACATTGGCAATCATCTCTATTCTATCATTATATCCATATCTCCATAAAACGCTAAGTATAAAGCATCCCCCCATTCGCACAGATCACATCCCCCGTCACCCACCGCGACTTCTCCTGCGCCAAAAACGTCACAATATCCGCAATATCCTCAACCGTCCCACACCTCTGCCCAGCCGGAACCTTCTTATTCTGCTCCTCCATCCTTGCCAGATGCACCGGCCCCGCCGCCTGATACATATCCGTATCCACCGGTCCGGGGTTCACCGCATTAACCGTGACCCCGTACTTGTGGCCCAACTCCGTCGCCCACACCCGAGTCAAACCCTCAACCGCCGCCTTGGTCGCTGCATACACCGACTGAGTAGCGTACCCACCCCGGGCGGAAATAGAAGAGAGATTGACGATCCGTCCGCCCCGGGGGATATAGGGCAGGATGGCCTGCGTCATGAAGATGACTGCGCGCACATTGACGTCCATCAGGTGGTTGTAGATGTCTAGGGTGATTTCTTCGAGGGGTCGGTTGTCGCCCTGCCCGGCGTTGTTGACGAGGATGTCGATGGTTGAGGCCTGGAATTCGGTCAGGGCGGCTTGGATGAGGGTGTTGGGGGCGCCGGCGTCTTTCATGTTGGCTTGGATGGCGATGGCGGAGTGGTTGTCGCGACGGAGCTCGGAGACGAGGGCGTCGGCGGCGGCGCGGGATGAATCAGAGACATAGTTGAATGCGACCTGCAGTCATAATGAACAATCAATGTTTAACAGATAAAATAAGAGGGCGTACCTTGGCTCCCTCCTTGCTGAGGCTGCGCACGATTCCAGCTCCGATTCCTCGAGCGCCTCCGGTGACGATGGCAATCTTTCCTTCTAGAGACATTTTTTTTTTCTAGTTTGATAATTGGGGTAATATGATGCTTTACGCCCGGTTGCATGCTCTGGTGAGTGTATTTATATGGACCAGCCGTGGGATGCATCCCTCTCACAAGACATGTTGCATGGTGATACATCGTGCTGTGGTGCAGTGGATCTCGGGGCTATCTCCGTCGGGCGCACACCGAACCAATCACCGCCCAATCCCCTCAACGCTCGCCCAATTGACATTTACTCACAAGTGGAGATAGACAGAGTTGGGCCAGTGCGGGTGAGTTTGCCTTTTCCATCGCTTCGTGGCCCGTGGAATTATTGTCGCCGCCCTGTGCGCGGTCTGGGGGAACGACCTCGTCGCTTCCCCTCCCTGGTCTGGCCGTGATGTGAGCATACTAATTATACCCCCCCACCGATAGCCGACGACACTCAACATTGCAGGGCATGGACGCATCCCATCGCCCCCGGCGCATTCTCCGCAAGTCCTTTGCCTGCGACGAGTGCAGGCGTCGCAAGATCCGCTGCTCGGGTGACGAGAACTGCGCCAACTGCGTGCGGGACGTCAAGCCGTGCCACTACTCGTCGCCCTCGCAGCTCCTGGCCACTCTGCAGAGGTAACCACCTTAATTAATTCCCCTATTATATTTGTGCTATACTGACTGGCTCCCACACAGGCGCCTTCAAGAATGCGAACGGCTGAAGAGTGACATGGAAAAGGCCTGGGCCGTCTACCTGCCCTCCGTCGATCTCCACGAAGCGATTCGCACCGTCCGCGGCCCAGACGCATCGGCGCCACCAGTGCAGAAAGGATGCAAGCAGCAGAGCGACATCACACACTCCACCGAGCAGCCACCCCCCAGCGGAGCCGAGCACAGCAATGCCGAAGACTACGAGTTCGACGAGTCGCAGGACTTTGACAACTCCACCGACGGCATGGGCTACCTGACGGTGGATCCGCGCAGAGCCGGCTATACTGGGCCCCAATCGGGTATCGCTGCAGTCAAGTTCCTCCAGTCTCTGCCGCTCTATATCCCCTTGGGCAATTTTATCCCGTCTTCTTCGTTGGATGACGATGACCCCGCGAGTCCTGCGCTGTCGGGGAACAAGGCGGAGATCGCCCGCTTTCTCGATGACTATTTTGCCTTCTACCACCCTGCCTATCCGATCTTGCATGAGGGCACTTTTCGAGCGCGCGTATCAGGTATGCTCTCCCCTATCTGAATATGGCCACGGGGTTTCTCACAAACTTAGGCGCGCTGGCCAAACCGGCCGACGGATCATGGCCATTGCTGTATAACATCGTCCTCGCGATCGGGGCCTTCGTTGGCGACTCCAACGGCACCAAAGCCGATATCACGTTCTTCCGAGAAGCCCGCAAACACCTCTCCATGGACGTCCTCGAGAAGGGATCGCTCAGCTACGTCCAGGGCATCGTCCTGATGGCCAACTACCTCCAGAAGCGCAACAAGCCCAACGCCGCCTTCGTCCTCATCGGCATCGGCTTCAGCATGGCCCTCGCCATCGGCCTGCACCGCGAATTCCGCAAACCCAGCACCTCCCCCTTCACCATGGAAGTCCGCCGGCGCGTCTGGTGGACCCTCTTCGTCTTCGTCTCCGGCATCCAACTCATCCTCGGCCGTCCCGCCGTCTCCCTCGTCGGTGTCAACGTCCAACTCCCCAGCAACCTCGACGACCACGATCTCGCCGTCGACATGGACGAGCTCCCCAAAGGCCAAACCGGGCCCACCGTCACCTCCTCCCTCATCGCACAGATCAAGCTCGCCAAAATCGCCAACGCCATCCAAGTCGAGCTCCTCACCCACCACCTCCCCACCTACGACAAAGCGCGGGATCTCGAACAACGCATTTTCGCCTGGTACCGCGACCTGCCCCCGCACTTCAGCCAGGACGTCTACCTCGAACCACGCCTCGAGATTCCCAAACGAGTCGCCATATGGCGCTCCTTCCATCTCCGCATCATCGTCAACCGCCCCTTCGTCTTTCAAAGCATCACCTCCAAATCCGAACTGATCACCACCGACGGCCCCGTCGCCTCCTGTCTCACGGCCGCAGATATGTGCGTTACTTCGATATGCGGCTATCTCGAGTCGACAGACACCCGAATCAGAGGTCTAACCTGGTACGCGACCTGCTGGCTCCTCACTGCCAGTTTCGTCCAGGCGACATGCTACGTCTATGAGCCGACACATCCGCTCGCTGCGTCTTGGAAAAACCATATCCAGCGCACCGTCGATTGTCTAGGGAGTCTGGGCTCGTCTCATGACATGGCGCTGCGGGCGCGTGATGTCCTCCACAAGGTTCTTGGTAAGTTACCTTCATCGTCCCGACTCCTGCCGAGCTGGCTAACGAATGTGATGTGGTCAGAGCACGGACATGGGCTAACGCCCCCCGGAGTTATAAACACGACCTCGCCATCGCAGGGCCCCGGGCAGTTTCGTTCTTTCTGGTCGCCTGAGGGGTGGAATAGTGATGCGGCTGGGAGCCACTTGGCGAATATTAATCTGGGCAATAGCTTTCCGAGGTATCCGCAGGGCTCCTTTGGGGCGGAGTTCTTGGATGCTGCGGGAGGGTTGATGATCCAGGGTTTGTTTACTGCTTCGGAGGAATGGCCTGGGAATAGCTGGACGCCGGGATAAATAGCAGGCTAATACTAGCGGTATTTGGAAAAATATAAAAATAGGAGTTATTGGGGGGGAGTTGATCAATGGATTGCGGATATATATTTTGGTGTTGGTCTTACTTTATGTGGATATGGGAGAGAACTGGGAACCCGGTTCTCAAATGATGGGACGAGCTACAAATAGAGAAGTAAATTAACCTCGATGAAATATCTACATAATTTATGTGTTTTTTTTTTTTTTTGATTGAAGATTATTTGAAAGGTGACGTGTTTGGTGCTGTCGGAACTCGCATCGGAATTCGCACGCGGGGAGAAGCCGGAACTCGCAGACTCCAAAAGCATCACATCACGTACATTCTGCTGCTTCTTGCGCAATCCAGCTATTCCTAGCAATAGGAATTCCTACTCAGAGGCTTTAATACTTATCTCCAACAAGAAAGGCCACAGCATCATTCCACCTCAAACACCCAATGCTGAGGAAGTGTGAAAGACCATCACCACCACAATGGCAGCAGCTAAACGACCCAACTTCCTCATCATCGTCGCCGACGACCTAGGCTTCAGTGACTGCGGCTGCTTCGGATCGGAAATCTCCACCCCCTACCTCGACGCCCTCGCCGCAGAAACAAACGCCCTCCGATATACCAACTTCCACGTTGCCGCCGCCTGTTCCCCCACCCGCTCCATGTTGATGACCGGTGGGTGCTATTCTTCATGTATATTGACGCAAAGCTAATAAAGTAAAGGAACGGACCACCACATCGCCGGCCTCGGCCAACTCCAAGAAATCACGCGCTCCTCACCCGCGCACGCCGGCCAACCAGGCCACGAAGGCTACCTCAACGACCGGGTCGTTGCTCTCCCCGAACTCCTCTCCGACGGGGGCTACTTCACCTGTATGTCGGGCAAGTGGCATCTAGGCCTGAAACCGGAGCATCACCCTGTGAACCGCGGGTTTAGGCAATCTTTCGCCCTGCTCCCGGGGTGTGCGAACCACTACGCGTATGAACCGGAGTATAGTGATCCGCACTCCGAGCCGGGACGGTTCTTTGAGACGGCGACGCGGGCGCTGCATGCGGAGAACGAGGAGATTTTGGGCCGCTTGCCGGAGGGGTTTTATAGTAGTGATGTGTATGCGGAGAAGTTGGTGGAGTATTTGGATGGGAGGGGGGAGGGGGAAAAGGAGATGCCGTTCTTTGCGTATTTGCCGTTTAGTGCGCCGCATTGGCCGTTGCAGGCGCCGAGGGAGGTGTGTGAGAAGTATCGTGGGATGTATGAGGCTGGTCCAGAGGTGTTGAGGGAGAAGAGGCTGGGGAGGTTGAAGGAGTTGGGGATGGTTCAGGAGGGGGTTAAGGCGCATCCGGTCGTGGTGAGCGATAATCAGCCGGAAGAGTGGGAGGAGCTGCCGAAGGAGATTCGGGAGGCTTCGAGTCGGGCTATGGAGGTGTATGCTGGTATGGTGGACCGGATGGATTGGAATATTGGGCGGGTGATTGATTATCTTAAGGGGGTTGGGGAGTACGATAATACGTTTATCCTGTTTATGAGTGATAATGGCGCGGAGGGGGCGAGTTACGAAGCGATGCCGCTGGTCGGGGATAGTATCATGGCTCATGTGGAAAAGTATTACGATAACAGCCTGGAGAATATCGGTCGGGGGAACAGCTTTGTTTGGTACGGGTGTCGATGGGCTCAGGCTGCAACGGCGCCGTCGCGGCTATACAAGATGCATTCCACCGAGGGCGGGTGTCGCGTTCCTTTGATTGTGAAACCGGCGCGGACAGACACTCCAATTCCTCCATCCAGTGGAGTTATCACAGATGTCTTCTGTACGGTTATGGATATTGTTCCTACGGTTCTGGAGCTGGCTGGGCTCACCCATCCGGCGCAGTATAAAGGGAGGGAAGTTGCTCCGTTACGAGGTCGGAGCTGGATTCCGTTCCTTTCTCAGGTTCACTCCACGGCACTGTCTACAATAAATGGGGATTCGGTTCACCAGATTCACGGCGCGGACTACATGGTTGGGTTCGAGATCGCTGGCTCCGGAGCGCTGCGGAGGGGAGACTGGAAAATTACCTTTGTTCCGGCGCCCAAGGGACCGCAGAGATGGGAGCTCTTCAATATCCGGGATGACCCCGGTGAGGTACATGATCTGGCAACGGAGAGGCCGGAGCTACTACAGGAGATGTTGAAGCTATGGGAAGAGTATAAATTGGATGTCGGGTCTATTGGGGTGGCAGGAGAGTATCCTGCCTCCGTGCAGGGAAATGGGACAATGTTCGACGAAATGGAGGATCCTTACGCGTGGATCAAGTATATTGGGAAACCGGATATTACGCCAGAGAGACTGAAGGGCGTTGTCCCTCTGGTGGGCAGTTAGAGTACGTGCCAAAGAATAATGGACCTGTAAAGAGAAGATACCAATCCCAGAGGTACTCTAACAAATAGAATAGGATAATTTGAAATAAACTGTCCGAGGCGAATGATTAATGCATCTCATGGAGGCAATTCCCACAATTGCCATGTGTCGACCGAATCCCAAGCCAGATATTCGCACATCGACTCGGCTGTCCGAATATAATCTTCGACCGACGGTGCTTGCTCCGTTTCATACTCGGCTATGGAAGTATGCAAGGCTACCTCGTTCGGAGCGAGATGCGGTTGACTGTCCCTGTTGGCACTTCCCTGCGCAAGCCCTTCATGATCGAGAACTTGACCGCTTGAGTTGAGACCTGATGAAGCTCGCCGAGTCTCGCTAGAGCCACTGATCCTTGACGAACGAGCTGACGTTGAGGGTGGCGTAGTGTCAGCGGCAGTGTTGGACTTTCGCGTCTGTACTTCAGCTTTCGCCATCCGAAACGATGCAAAATTGGAGAGGTGATGGCTGTCGGCAGACCCGGTCACAAAAGTAGATTCATCATGTACTCTAAATATGTATTAACAATTGAAGGAGTTAAAGAGGGAAAATAAAGGTGTCGAACACTTGTGCACCTCGCCATTCGTGGGCGATATCCTGGAAACCAAAAAGCATACAAAGAGATAGAATGACGCGTATCTAGTGCTGTTAAGAAACTCGCTAGACTGAGTAAGGATAGGCAGCTACATACCACCGGGCTCTGTTCCTCCTGGCCCGTATACATGAAGTCAAGTAGTTCGAGATCTGTTCGAAGGTTCTGCTTGGTAATCTCTAGCGCTTCGGGGCTGTTGGGTATCGTCGCGGAGTGTACGATCTTGATTTTGGCTGATTCTAACACAATACCTGCGCATAATGGGTGATCAAAGGCGATGTCTTTGTGGGCAAAACCTGTCCGGATTAGGGTCGATATTTTATTTGCATGATGCTGACACCGTTTCTGGCAGTCTTCCAGAAAGAAGGTAGGAGCCCCGTGGAAACCGGTAGCTAGCGGGAAGCTGAAGCCAGCCAGTGATAGTCTTGTTAAGTCGAATATGGCCGCGTGTAACAGGAGATGTAGGAGGAATACGGCACCTAGAATGTGCTGGTCCTTATGCGTGTACACGTTGAGTTCCGTCAGACGAAAGCGATCTGGTATATTGAGATGAAGGAATTCGAGTTTTCGCAGGGTGCTCATGAATGAGGAAAATGAATTCCAGATTGGACTCCCTTCATCAGGCGTGGTCCGGATGAGTCTGTGCTATCTGTTAGAAACTTGAGAGAGCGTACTTTGGTAGATGAGGCATACCTCAAGACCGTGCTCCGCAGTCTAAATACTGTGGTGGTTAGAGCGGGGAGGTCGAGGGTATTTATCGTCGACGATTCAGCCAGTTTGTCCAGGGGATCAAGAAAATAAGGCCTCCCAGGGCTCAAGGCGAGGAAGTCTTGGTTGGATCGAGGAAGGGGAATACGTGGGAAGTCGTCGCGCCACGACGAATGCTTATCCACCCCAGAGGCAATTAGAAGATCAATGTGATATGCAGCCCAGACAATTCGGTTCTCCGTCTCTTTTTTCACAAACTCTAGACTGGTCTGAGTGGTTGGCTGATCTGCGGTGTCAAGGCCCAACAATCGGATTGCTCGAAACAGGCAACCCGACAGAATGAAGACCAGCGCGTGCTGATTAGTCTGAAGCGCGTAGTCGCACAGGAGAATCATGGCCTGATAGAGGTCAATATCTACCGAAGACCATGAGAGGGACGACAGTGAAGGTGATGTACCATAAGATCCTGGACTGTGGGAGCCTGAGCCGCTAACAAAACATGCTGGCGCGCCTTTTCTGCCCATGCCTGTCCTGGGATTCTAGTGACAGGGACAGACTTTCTGCGCTGAGACTGGATTGAATCAATGTACACAAGCCTGTAGATAGAATCAGTGCAAAATCTACATCAATTGATGCAGCAATGACTGACCTCGCGCCAAGAGCGCATATCATGTACAACGTAGACTCGCCGTAGTCATCGATAATAGTGTCACGGTCTAGGGCCTGCATAAAGGACGGTTTATGAATAAAACCCATCCACCCGACCGGGTGAATCCTTTCGAAATATGCATTTATAAGGCGGTTTCTTAAACTGGAATCGCTAGGCAGCGTGTCCGAGCATAACCTGAGAGCGACGATTAGTTGAAGTACTGAGCCCGACTCCAGCTGATGTGGACGATAAGCGACAGGAGACATTTCACAGATACAAACTTACTGGGCGTAGTCAATGTGCAGCCCTGAAACCACGATAGTCCTTCTGTCTAGGTCGAGACTCTGGCAAAGGGAGCTTTCGTCGCGTGGGCTACTACGTGCTCCTCTCTCAGTACTGCGATATACACAGCTTAACCCTCGCAAGGTGCACCTTTGACAGGACGGCCTTGTCCGAGTGCAGTGCTCTTTAGAAGCGCGACATTGCTCGCAGGACCCGATGCGGCGCTTCTCTTTGCCCGCAGCTCGAAAGATAGCCTCTGTGGACTTGAGGATGTCCTTTCGGGGAAGGCTTTGGTGGTCCCTATTGTATCCCGGGCACGCAACACCGAGACGGGCACAGCTGCGACAGCAGGGCAGCGTTTTGTCACATCGGACCTGCAGAAATGCGTTAGAAGGTTCTTAGGTGTGAGAGAGGCCAAATTACGTACCTTCCTGGAGCGACAGACGATGCAGCCTATACAGGAATGGAGAAGTGCCAGTAAGAATCATGTTAAACATTGTGGGAAGGTATGGTGCATGAACGTACCGACCCGAGCTGTGGCTGCTTCCGCTGGAATTGAGTCCATTGAGACTCATACAAGACCCAGCAAGCTCCTACAATCGCGTGTGCACTTTCAGCTTGGTCCGCGCAGGCATTCCATTCCTCGGCTGGGATGTTTCGTCAACAATCCCAGACGCGCTCGAAATGCCTCGGAAAACCCCGCAGGAGCACAAAAAGCACTGCTTAGTCATGGTGGTATACACAAGGTTATGCTTCGTCCTGCAGAGTCTGGGGTAGTACAATACTCTGGTACCTCTACAGAAAGCTCATAGCGCTCCACAATTGCGAGATCATTTCCCCAAACTGTGATTGGCTGACCGGATCTCGCTAGCAGCAGGCCTGTTAATTTCTAGTGGCGAGTTCCATCCGGGCCGGAACTCGCACCGGAACTCGCACATGTCTTGGAGTATTCCAGTCAGAGCGCCATTAGGCCTCCATAGCACACCACGAGGATGAGGTAAGAACCAAACAGTTTGGGAGGCAAGTATGGATGTGCGATGGTGGAATACCTAACTAAGGTTTCGAAAGAATGGGGCAGAGTATAAGCTGGACTATATATCTGTCATCGACCAGACCATGGATAGCTTCGTGCTGCGGGCTTCACTATTGTAGGGCTGGAAAGTCGCGGGTGATGTCTGCTGCGTTACAAGTATAATGGCCGATACTACTAGTATGGAGAAGCAGGCAGGTGATCTGTCTCTGTTTCAGAGACTGCGACATTTCAATTTGATGCTTGGATTCATTATGGTGTTTGTTTCCCCCATGGTGTCTCAATAACTAACGCGTGACTGATGAGGGGGCCAGGTATATGTCCATGTGTTCCTTCAACTTTGGGTACGATGTGGGAATTTTTGGAGGAGTCCAGGCTATGAATAGTTTTGGACGGCGCTTCGGGGAATACAACGAGGCAAGGGGTGCGTGGGTGCTTCCTGGCTGGCTTTCGTCTGTCATGACCGCTACTCCGTTCCTTGGTAAAGCTATTGTAAGAAATTGAATCTTTGCTTCAATAGCTTTACTTTTGCTAATAGGAGCTTAGGGTTGTGCCTGTTGTGGCTGGATTGCGGAGAGATGGGGTCGCCGTGCAGCGATTCTCTGTCTTTGCCTCGTGTGTATTGTGTGAGTCGGTTTCGCAACTTCTCTAGATGGTAGACCTCTCGACTAACGGACGGCTTCTACAGTGGTGTTGTCCTTCAAACCGCAGCCGTGAATGCCGGAATGTTCACCACCGGTCGAGTTATCACGTTCGCCACGACTGGCATGGCCATCGTGGTTGTCCCGATCTACAACGCCGAGACCTCACCCCAGGTTCTACGAGGAATGTTCAGCTCCACACTGCAGCTAATGATTGCGTTTGGCGGGCTCGTTGCGAGCTGCGTCACGTACGGAACGAAAAGCATTCCAAGTGATGCAGGGTGGAGGATACCCACCGGTCTCCAGCTGATTATGCCGGCGTTCCTTCTCCTCCTTCTTCCACTCATCCCCGAGTCGCCTCGCTGGCTGCTGAGCAAGAATCGACGAGACGACGCCTTGAAGAATTTACGGAAGCTGAGGAAGACAGCAACCGAAGAAGAGCTGCATTTTGAGATTGAAGCCTTGGTGCACGCGCACGTTAACGAAAGAAAAGGGAGCTGGACTGAAGTATTCAACCCCACGAACAGGGTGAGATACTCCGCTACTTGCCGCGATGGTGGCTCTTACTGACGTGTGGTAGATTCGAACCCTCGTGGCTGTTTTCGCCATGTTCGGCCAACAGATTACGGGCCAGGCGTTCTCAACCCAGTACGGTGTTGTCTTCTACCAATCCCAGGGCTTTGGTGACAAATCTTTCCTCTTCGGCATCATCTCAAGTACCATATCCCTCGGTGCTATCGTATTCACTTGGCTTTTCACTGACGGCCTTGGTCGACGTCCGATTCTGATGATCGGAGGTTCCCTCATGGGCGTGTTCCTCTTCCTGCTGGGCGGGATGGGCACAATCAACCAGGAAAGTTTGAATTCTGGAGAAAAAGGGCTGATGGTGGCTTCTATAATGCTCTTCGGCTTTTTCTACAGCTTATCCTGGGCACCGATGTAAGCAATCCTCCTCCTTTCATTTAGTGTAAACCGTGGCTTACCCGAAACAGATCATATGTCGTTGTCTCCGAAGCGGCCGCCTCGTCTATCAAGGAGAAAACCAACCTCTTCGCCTGTATCATTTCCGTACTCACCACTTTTGTGACTTCATTCACAATGCCGTATCTGCTCAACGCTCAATACGCGAACCTGGGGGCTAAGGTCGGATATATCTATGGCTCATTTAACATTGTTATGGTGATCGGGACGTATTTTATAATTCCCGAACTCAAAGGGTGTACGCTTGAGGAGGTCGATCAGCTATTTGCCAGTGGAGCTCCTTTGCGCAAGTTCAAGTCGGTCCCAACAAGAAGTGCTCAAGAACTGTACCAGGAAGATATGGAGCGCAAAGAGCACAAAGATGGCTCGCGAACTGGCCTCAAGGATGTTGAACATGCTTGAGGCCCCTTCCCATAGTTTACTCCGGTTAGGCTCCGGGAATTTATTGTTTTCATTCTGGCCAAATATCTAAGTTGATCTACTCACTGAAAACACAGCAACGGACAAACTTCGGGCGTGGGGAGGAAAAAATATAAAATATACAGCTTAAACCCTAGTAACTACCTGTACCAGCGTTCTGGTTCTTAACTTAGCTTCTGCCGGTCATAGATATTCGCTGACTCCCATTCAGCATTCAGCTGATGGGGAAAACCGAGTCGACCCGGCAGCTGTTGCCATCAGGCACAGGGCGGGAATGGGCCCTAACCATCTCCACCAACACGAGGCCAAGGATTGTTCCTCGGAAGAGTCAAGAAGAAAGCCAGCGCGGGGGCCACTGCATTTGGCCCGTAGTCAATGATAAATGAAGGTTGACACCTAGGACATGAGTTTCCAGCCCACGACTCGGTAATTAACGGTAGAGAACACAGAAAGACCGACAGGAATAATAACGCATTATTCAGCGCAGGGTTTATCGATGGCAGGCCACGAACAACAATCAAAATGAGGGGCAAGACAAAACCATGCCGCGCTGACTCGTTGCCGGGGTTCGATTGGGCAACAGTGGCCGGATACCAATTCCTTAGCTCCGCCACAACAAGAGGAGGAAAGATCCCCGTATTTTCACACAAAATATCAAGCCCCCAGCCCCCCACCACTCTCAGACACACAAGTCTGAGCAATTGATCAGCATACTCGACGGATCGGGCCGACAAAACAACTCTACAATGCCTCGGAAGATAAAGCAGTTCACGGACCGACTGTTCTCCAGGACGAAGACACACCAGTCAAATGAAGCCAAGACTGCAGCTGATCCCCCACCTGTGGTTCCAGAACCAGCGTCATCCAGCCAGTCCAAAAAAGAAAAGCCTGAGAATCATCCCCTTCCCCAAGACCTGTGGCAATCTGCGTATGACCGACTGGACGCGAAGGAACAGCATGTTCTGTCGAAAGTTCACGCCACGACTCCGCAGGAAGACGCGCGGGATGGGAATTCACCAACAGCAGCGATCATTGAGACGGTGATCCAGACAACAGAGGAACAGTATGAGAAATACCAGGGCTCAGCCTTGAAGATTCACAGATCAGGGGGTGAAGATATCGACCTGCGAAGTCTCTCACACAGAATCATTAATGCCGCGTTGTCTTTCAAAAATGTCATTGACGCGGTGGTGGCGCTTGATCCCACTCAACATGCAGCAAGCGCTTGGATGGTTGTCTCACTCGGGTTGACTGTAAGACACTCATTATGAATTTTCTTTTTTTAATCAAACTAAGAAGCAACACGAGGATAGATGAGCAAAAACCGCATGGATCTGCGAGATGCTTTGTTCGACTCTTCAGAGTACTTAGCAGATGTCCTTGCACGACACGCCTACATCGAAAAGAATTTCTACCACACGGGCGGCAACAAGCCCGAGATCGGTCAAGCAATTATCAAAGTCTACACAGCGGTTCTCCGGTACACGGCTGAGGTTCTGGGTGCTCAGAATGCCGGCGTGGGGAGGTGGCTGCGAGACAGCGTTACCGAAATCGGTGACCAACGGCTCACAGAGCTCAAGGCATGTGTCAAAGAGGAAGGAGTGAATCTTCATGAATGGGTTCAGCTCGATCAGCTTCTGCATCATGGCGAACAAGCCGAGAGCATACTAGCTCGAATTGACAAAATGGCGGAGTCTCTCCAGTCCCTCGTTAAAGATTTCGGTCTACCCATTGCTGAAGGAGCGGCGTATGACTCGTACATGAATCAGCACGAGGACATATGTCTTCCTGAGACTAGGGTCGAGCTTCGTTCTCAGATTTCAAAGTGGGCTGAGTCACCGGATAGTAAATCCATATTCTGGCTCAAAGGGATGATGGGCACTGGGAAGTCTACGATTGCCCGAACGGTTGCCCAGTCCTTTGACGAGAAGGGGATGCTGGGAGCAAGCTTCTTTTTCAAGAAGGGTGAAGCTGACCGTGGTAATGCAAAGAGGCTTATATCAACAATTGTGAAGCAATTGATCACTAAAAATCGCCACTTGGCGCCAGGTGTCCTGGAGGCAATTCAGAAGGATTCTGATATTTCCTCAAAAGCTCTTAGCCAACAGTTCGACAAACTTCTCCTTCAGCCTCTGCTAAGTCTGAGGCTAGATACGCCGACATCGACGGTAGTTATAATCGACGCCTTAGACGAGTGCGAGCAAGAAGAGGACATCAGAGTTCTGTTGGAGCTCCTGCCACAAGTGCAGAAATCCCCGTCTCTGCATCTACAGATCCTCTTGACGAGCAGACCTGAGCTTCCTATCCGGCTTGGCTTCCAGCAGATTGAAGGACATCAGGACTTGGAGCTGCAAGAACTCCCCAATCCAGTCATTGAACGTGACATACGGCTATTCCTTCAAGATCGACTAGCAAAAATACAAAAGGAGCATTTATTGTCTCCTGGATGGCCAGGTGAGGATGTAACTGATATTTTAGTGTCAAAGTCTATCCCTGTCTTTATCTTTGCTGCGACCCTTTGTCGCTTTATCGGGGAGAAATATCAGGTACCCGAAGACCGTCTCGAGGCAGTTCTCCAAGATTCAGCATCTACATCCAGCTCGCTGATGGAAAGAATTTACTTGCCGCTATTAAACAAGCTACTCAAGGAGGGTGAGACGAGCAACTTTGCAAAACAGCTACAGGATGTCCTTGGAGTTGTTATCCTTCTTGCAAACCCCCTGTCGGTTAAGGCTCTTGCACAACTCGTGGATATCCCAGAAAGGAGGATTCGCCCTCGCTTGGCCGCATTCCACTCTGTCCTTAGAGTACCTAACGATTCCGATGCACCGGTCCGCACTCTGCATTCCTCATTCCGAGAATTTCTTCTCAACACAACCACTGTTTTCCATGTCAACGAGAAAGAATCGCACCAGAAGATAGCATTGTACTGCGTTCGCGCCATGGAGTCTGGCCTGAAACACAATATCTGCGGTCTATCCAGCTATGGAACACAACGTACCGCAATGGACAGTCAAATTATAGACAAGTGTCTCCCAGCAGAACTGCAATACTCCTGTCGCCACTGGGTCTATCATTTCGAGCAGAGCAAAGACCAGGTGAAGGAAACCGAAGTGCTTCCATTTCTAAAACGACACTTTCTTCACTGGGTCGAGGCGATGAGCTTGATGGGTTTAACATCGGAAGTTGTCAATATGATCAACACACTACGGTCAATCGCAGGAGTAGGTCTACGTATCATTCATTATGGGCAGTATCTAATTAAGGAATATAGAGTGACTTATGTCATGAACTTTCGCTGTTCTTGCAGGATGCGAAGCTTTTTGTTCTGAAAAACATTTACATCTGCAATGATTTTCCACTCCAGCTCTACTGCTCCGGGCTTGCGTTCTTCCCGACATCCAGCATTTTGAAAGAGGTCTTTCAAGAAAGCCAAAGGTGGGTAAGTATCCTACCACAAGCTACCTCGAACACAGAGCAACAAACCCTGGAGGGAAATTCCGGGTTAGTTCAGTCAGTAGCCTTTTCACCGCATGGCAAGATGATTGTTTCCGGCTCTAAGGACAACACCATCAGGCTCTGGGACGTCGGATCCGGCCAGCAGATACGCACTCTTGAGGGCCATTCAGACTCTATTTCATCAGTAGTCTTCTCACTAGATGGCCAGATGGTCATCTCTGGCTCGTATGATAACACCATCAAGCTTTGGGACGTCAGCGGCCAGCATCTGCGTACCCTAGAGGGCCATTCTGACTCCGTTGTATCAGTGGCCCTTTCACCGGATGGCCAGATACTTGTCTCATGTTCTGATGATAACACCATCAAACTCTGGAACACCAAGACCGGCCAGCAGCTGCGGACCATGAAGGGTCATTCCGACTGGATTCAATCAGTAGCCTTCTCACCAGATGGCCAGATTGTTGCCTCCGCCTCCTACGACAACACCATCAAGCTCTGGGACGTCAGGGTTGGTGAGCAGCTGCGTACCCTAGAGGGTCATTCCGGCCTGGTTGCTTCAGTGGCCTTTTCCCCAAATGGTCAGATAGTCGCCTCCGGATCCTATGATAACACCGCCAAGCTCTGGGATACCAAGACCGGTCAGCAACTTTACACCCTAGAGCGTCATTCCGGGATGGTCCGGTCCGTGGCATTCTCACCTAACGGTAGCATACTTGCCTCTGCGTCCTATGATAATACCATCAAGTTCTGGGATACCAAGACTGGCGAGGAGTTACGCACATTAGAAGGCCATTCTGGGCCGGTTCGGTCAGTGGTCTTCTCACTAGAAGGCCGGATGATCGCCTCTGGCTCCTATGATAGCACAATTAGGCTCTGGGATGCCGGGACCGGGCAGCAGGTGCGCACCCTGGGTGGCCAATCTGGGCCAGCTCAATCGGCGGCTTCCCCACCCGACCGCGAGGTGGTAGATTCAAGCTCCCCGCTATCTGTAGAAGATGGCTGGGTGACCTGTGAATCTGAAAAAGTATTATGGCTTCCTTTTGATCAAGTCCAATTTTCCCATTCCACCACTAAGGGGAATACGCTTACCCTTGGTTATCCGGATGGACGGGTGTGTACTATGGAGTTTATTGCACCTGCTATGTAGACGTTTCCATACCATCTGTCTATTATTTCTCAATCGCTAGTTAAACGAGGGTCCCCTCTTGGTAGTCAAATGTACACCATTAGTAGTCACTATCTAGGCAATTACCAATGGAGCCCCGCTGAAAACCGAGGGGGCAAGTAACATTTCTTAGTGATAATGATATGCACAAAGGCATCTGTGGGGCGATCAGAACCAGCACGTTGAAAACACAGTATCTTAATCCTTAACTTCATCTCTCCCGTTTAGAGATTTGTGAATTTATTCTTCTGGTCACTGTTGGTCGAGGAATTGATCGAAATGACCCTTAGGTGGTTCGTCTCATGCGATTCATGGAGCCCTCTGTGCCTTGGATCACAGTTTAGGATCCCAAGAATCCCGTCAAATGTCGTTTAGATTAATCCAGCGGAAGATAGCTAGGAGTGACTCACTGACATCTCCCACTCGTGTTAGTACTGGTCCGCTGGCGTCGTGTGTGTGGGTTCTTGAGATCGATCGGTTCCGTCGCCAGGCTCATCATTATTTCAGCCATCAGATACATGTACCAAGGTAGGCCGGCTCAGCGCACTCATGGTTATCCTGGATATCCGTCTGCTCGCCATGAGATAATAATGCTTGATGCCGTCATCTTTTATTGGCTACTCCGTATTCTTACAAATCCACTCATCCTCTAGCAGTTCCTTAGCAGAACTACGCTGGCCAGGCTCCCACTGCAGCATCTTCTGCATGAGGCGTAAGAAGCTAGCCTTGTCCTGTCCTTCAAGAGTGGTTTCCCTTTGCTCAAACGGCATCCTATCTCCTAATAGGGCCTCAGCACGGAAGTCACCTATTAAGCCAGGCATAGTGAGCAGATAGCAGAATCCACCACAGAATAGGGGTAATGACTTACCTTGATCAGAAAAGAACTCATGGCTTAGCCTCCCCCGGGCAAGGAGACTCGGCGGGGGAGGCCCAAGCAGCCTTATCATCTCGGCGAGATGGGCTCGACTTCGATAACTCCCGAATTCCGGATCATGGCCAGTGAACAAGCCTTCGCCCTCAAAAGTGTTCCAAATCTGTGACGCAAGGCGACGTTTCAGCAATTTTGCAATAGGCATGGTCAATAGGACTCTCACCATGCATCCCACGTTCCATATATCAACGCTATACGTCCATGGAACCTCGAGAATTACCTCCGGCGCTCGATAGATATTAGGTTGAATATCTTCCAAGTGCTCTATGTCACCGGGCACCGCTGAACCGAAGTCACATAAGACGGGGGCGCCCCATTCCTTGGGCATTCTCAGCTCTTGGGACATGTAGGTTGTTCTTCCATCCACCTCCTTCCTTGGGGAAGGTGCCTGGAGTTCATTTTCTATGAAGTCACTAAAGACCGAATCATCCGCGATCCCAAACATGATATTGTCGGCCTTGATGTCTAGAGGACAATTCAAGCATAAGTAAATAATGGAAGCAAAGGAGGCCAAAGTCAGAATAGATACCGGTATGTATAATCTGACATTCCGTATGCAAATAGTCGAGCGCTAAGAACAGGCGCTTAAGCACGAATGCCAGCACGGGCGCAGGAAGCCTCCGCACCGGGTTGCGGTGCAGAAAGGTCAGCACGCTCTCCCATAATGGAGGGTGCACGAGGCACCGATGTTTGTCTTCAGGCCCATTGACATCAAAAGAGTCAAGTAACGATCTAACCGCATTGCGACCCGGATGATTTTTTGAGCCCCTCTCTGCGCGTTTATACATCTGGAGCTCATCATCCAATTGCTGTCCCATAGACCCAGATTTGATAAAGATCTTGATGGTAACGAAACGCCGGTAGCTGTAATTCTAGTGTATAAGCAGGTTGATTCAGGATGATGACTTCCATAGCCAAATACTCACTTCATATCCCGTGCAAGCCACACAGTTGAGCTAGCTCCAAATCCCAGCTTTCCTACGATTTGATACTGATCCTGGAAGACTTCTCCTATTCGAGCGGGATAATACCGAGAGGCAACATATTCTGGCATTGTCTCCTCTTCAATTTTCTGACTTACTGGTATTCGGACGAAGTTTGGATTGGAAAAGTTGAGGGGCTTCCAGGACCGTCCATGCCGAGGTAAAGAGCGCAGCAACGACGATAACATTATTCGAAACGATGGGACGGAGCTGATCATATAGACTCCCGAGAATAGAAGATCCGAGCTAATATGATTAAGTACCGTGCGTTGATGAAGATAATGCGGACGTTGAGAATGCAGAAAACAAAGCTCCACGTCCAGGACGCGATGATCATCCCCATCCGCACTCTCGGAAATGGGAATGATCTGCGCGATTCCAGAGCGGTAATGCTGGACAGGGGTAGGGGTCGATTATCACATCGTACTATGGAGTATATCGATATCATATCCGGGCCAGATTTAGCGATTCATAGGAAATAACATTGGTTAATGAAGGCATATTTTAAGTAAACCCACTACATGTCTCGACACCGACATCATTTCTTCGATAGTCCACATATCCGCCCAATCTGCACACACCCGCCGTCTTTCAGAAAACCGACCCTTTCTCTTCGAGCACCAGCACAGAAATGCCATCTCCTCCCATACACATTGTCACTAGCCCCCTAATCCTCGCTACACCGAACACAAACCCCCGGGTTGTCCCGTGGAGGGTAACACGATCGGCCCCGCGGTCCAATATGACAACTCAGTCCGGTCTCGCATCCGGGCTCCCTAATTCATACAATCATTTAAGAGTTAACGCACGGACAGCCTCCCAGATGTTTTCCAGGAGGCAAGGGTTGATATACCGATAGACTCTGCAGGTGCCGACGTCGCCGATGAAGTGTGCCTGGCCGATACTAGACGGAGTGTTAGCCACCCAGGCCTGAGGAGAAATAGGAGAATGCCTACGGGAATGGGAATGTGAGACAATCGGATTGTCCCGATTCGTTCAATGGGACGCTGAAGGCTTGTTCGTTGGCGCTATTGCCTGACTCTGCGATTGTCTACGTTTATCAGTGACGTCGAGGTGGCATGAGGCTTGTAGAGGCAAAGGGCTGTGGGCGTACTAGATCAATTGCAAAGGAATTTGAGACTAGGAGCCCTAAGGGCAGGAGAAATGCAAAAGGTCGCATTTTATGGGAGTTGGAAATGGAATGTTGTGAGGGAGAGATGGTAAAAAGGTTCGTGCTTCGCCCAAAACATTCTCAAATTGGGGAGAAATCCCAGTACATATAAACCTACTGCGGCAGGGTTGCTATTCAACGATTCCCGACGTGAGATTTTGTTTTAAAGTCCGATATTTGGGCAAGTGACGTGGCCGGAGCCTGCAAAAATCCGAGCCTGTTCTAGTTAAATACTGCGCTTGAACTGAGACAATGGACACACCGAGTCTCCAATCCCGAGTTATTATCCCGGCGCTCTCGTTCGATTAGAAGGCGACTGGTGAGAGTATGCAGTATGTTCGCAGGGGGATCCCGGTATGCGGGTTGCCTTCTCATAAGGAGTAAACACCAACAGCCGCCAGCACCGTTCTTTAGATTCTAGCAACCGTAAAATACAGATAAAAATGCTCAGAGCAAGAAATCTCCCCCCGACACCGCCAGCTCATACTCATAATCCGGCTGAAACTCCAGCCACATAGCCTCCGGCGTCGTCAAACGGTACGTATACTCCGCCTCATCAGGGGGGCAAACATGCTTCTTAATCCCCGAGGCTGCCGCTGCCTCCGCCAGAAGCTGGACCCGACACGAGTTTTCCATCAAGGTATACAGAAACGCAGCTTCATCCACCGTCTTACCCGTCGTTAACAGCCCGTGGTTCTTCAGGATGGCACATCGCTTGTTATCTAGCGCTTCTGCAATCCTCTCCCCTTCCGTAGCCTCGAACGTAATTCCCCCGAACATGTCATAGACGGTATGGTCATTGTAGAACGTACACGCGTCTTGGTTGAGCATCTCGAGTGGTCGTCCAAAACAGGACCAGGCTTTTCCATGGATGCTGTGGAAGTGGCACGCTGCGTTGACGTTCGGGCGAGCGTGGTGCAGTGCGGAGTGGATGTGGAAGCCGGCGTTGTTGATGCATGCCTTTCAGTTGTCCGTATTAGCCAGTATTTCTAGTCTACTCGATGTATGCATGCAGGGGAAGGGACGTTACCCGATTACCCCCAACGATTTCCCCTTTCATATTGACCTGCACGAGGTCACTGACTTTCATTAGGCCAAAGTGTCGAGCCAATCTGGTATCCCGTGTCAGCAAACATAGCTTTTGGTTCTAACCCCTGGGGAAAGGTACTGCGTACGGGTTAATCCAGAATGTGTCGCGGTCAACAGGATCGCGCACGGAGATATGGCCCGCGCTTCCTTCGAGATAGCCCTTGCGAGCGATGACTCTGAAGGCACCGGCCATGCGCTCGAGAGCCCACCGTCGCTCCTTGTAGGGGTCGTCAAACCGTGGAATACCATCGATGGGGGCACTCCGACCTATCGTAGCCCCTGATCCGTCGATGTTGAAGAGGCCATCCATGAATGTATCGTCTGATCGAAGACGTGGTTTTTCTGCGCATCCATCGCTTTTCTCTGGCATTTTTGTAGCTTGGGTCGGGGCTACGATGGTAGTTGTGGTTGTGGACATCTTTACAGAAATAAGAGAACAGGATGAGATAATTCAACTTGGAAGAAAATAATTATTAGGGCGAGGTTTAGTCGTGTCTTTTAAGTATTAATTATGTAGAGATAAATATACCAGGCCTTTAGTTGGCAGCGCACCAGAGCCTTCTACACTCCAAACTAACGAACCACAATCACCCACGGAAAAGCCATCATCCCCAGTAGCAAATCCCAGATCAGGATGAGATTATTCCCCACCTCGCTTCGATAATAAAATAGTTGGCGTGAGTTTATACCAAGGAAGGAGACGGCGAGGAGAATGGACGGCCAATCACCGACACTCAATGGAACTCTGTGGATCAGCTCGGAGTCTCCTTCCCTTTCGCTTGCCTCCAATGTCGGAGCTGTTGGGCTCTCATCTAGACTGTTGTTAGGTCAGGAGAGTAGAAACTACATCTTATCAACGTGTATCAAACTCACTTGTATAGGGAAAGAAAGTGCGACTCTAGGATGAAGCGTTGTAATGGTACTTATTTTTTTTTTTTTGGCACCAACTACAATATATATTTCCCCAACCACGCCCGTCCGGTAGATTTCAAACGCATAGGTTCCCTAACTCAACTTATCATATCCTTTAAAACCATTTAAAATATTTACCTTAATCTCATTTCATAAAATTCAATATACGAACCTCAAAATAATGACCGCAATCCACCAAGTCTGGGGCCGTGGGCTAGGGCTCAGCTCAGGCCAACGCGAGCCCGAATATGACCTCCTAACCCCCTTCGAATCAATGCCAGACAAAATAACCGGTCGCACCGTCTGGACCAGAGAGGAGCTCGAGCACTATCCCTCCCAATGGCTGCGCCCATGGTCAAAAGACGAGGTGGATCAAATCTCGACCGCCGTCCGCCACGTCGAGGCCCACGGTGTACCACTCTCAGAGATCAACCGCGAAACATTTCCCCTCCCCGCAGAGCTCACTGCAACCCTCACCCAGATCCGGGATAGCCTCATCAACGGCGTCGGATTCGTCGTCCTTCGCGGACTCCCCGTACACTCGTGGACAACCCGCCAGGCCTCGATCGCATACCTGGGACTGGGCTCATACATCGGCCGCCGTCTCAGCCAGAACCGCCACGGACATATGCTCGGCCATATTAAGGATCTGGCGGAGGGGAAGGAGGTTAACGGGGAAGGGCGGATCTACCGTACGCACCAGGCGCAAACGTACCACACGGACGAAAGCGATATCGTTGGTCTCCTGTGTCTTCATCAGGCGATGGAGGGGGGTGAGTCCCAGGTTGTCTCGGCCCACCATATTTACAATGTCCTCCGGCGGGAACGGCCGGATGTACTGCGCCAGCTCTGTCTGCCGCATTGGTTTTATGATCGCAAGGGGGAGACATCGGCTGGAGAGAATGAGTGGATGCGCACACCGGGGTACTACTATTACAAGGATAGATTGAGTATGAAATGGGATTCGTACTATGTGGGTGCCCTGCAGCGGTTCTGGGATGCGGAATTGCTCCCGCAGTATACCGATGAGCAGCGCGAGGCGATAAGGTTTATGGAGGAGACTTGCCAGCGGCTTTCGTTGGAGATGACCCTGGAGCAGGGTGATGTGCAGTTTGTAACCAATACCCACAATCTGCATGCGCGTTCGGGGTACAAAGATGCCAATGATCCGAGCAAGAAGCGCTGGCTGCAGCGGCTCTGGCTGGCGACGTCGGAGGAGGAAGGGGGCTGGCCGCTACCGTTTGCTGATTCTCGCTATTATAAGCGTGGGGGGGTGCAGGTGGACCAGACACCCGAGTCGTATCATATGGAAGCGGAGTAGCTGGTGCTGTGTAAATAGCGAGCAACTTGATCATCTATTCATCCCATCATCTATTCTTCTATATAATGTTTGGGTGGTCTGGATGTCTGTAGCCGTAGCCAAGGGCCGATAAGCCGCCGAACACTTCCCGCGGTCCTTATAAATAGCGCCCCCCACCTCTATCTTTTTCAAAACTATTTTAATTATAAGATTTATTACCGCTGCCACCCTTTGCTGGAGCGAAATCCGTCCAAAATGCAAAATGCCGACCGGGGCGAAACCACGCTCGATGACATTTACCGGGTATGCTTGACTAAAATTCAGGGATATTACCAGGTTAATAATGTTGTACAGCTGCTGGACCTGCAAAAGACGCAAAGTGAAATGCGATGAGCGGCCGTCGGGGTGTCACAATTGTGCCAGGCTCGGGGTCCAGTGCGAAGGATACAAAGTCAAGCTGCAATGGGTGACGGACCCATTTATTGAGCCGGACCATAACAGAAATTTCCCCTCTCGCGGCCGGATCCGCATTGGGGGGCAGGAGCTGACGCCGGTTTATCGGATGGAGGAGATCGATAGGTTTCTCGCGTTGATTGAAGAGCAGACCCAATCGACGGACTGCTCTCAACAAGGGCCCTTTACTTTTTTTCTAGCATCATCAGGTGGACGGGAGTGGACTGTGCATCGACGCTATTCACCATTTGTTGAAGAGAGCCCTAGAGCGGAGTATATTTTCCCTGACTCTGCTTCTCACGATCGGCTCACCCCCCCGGATGCTTTGCAACAGTCTGTGTTTTCTTTATTGGATTCTAATTTAGACTCAGGTGATCTCTTGCTTGAGAGTAATGAATCGAGATTGCACGGTACACCCTCATCACTGATTGAGGAGGTGGTCGACATGGAGCCTGTGACGCTGGACGGACAGACAGGATCCCACTCGACGGCTGCTGAAGCTGAATTCCTTAGTCCAGCCCTATATCACGCAACGGCATATGATACACATATTCTACCCCTCACGCGGGCTATATTTAATGGAATATCCGGAGACTCTGCAGTGGATAAGCTCATGCATCACTACCTGGTACATGTCGCAGACCTGCTTCAGCCGATTCAACACCCCCTCAATCCCTATAGAAACCTCTACTTCCCTGCTGCTCTCGAGGCAGCCTCTGGACTCATGCCGCATGAGCAGGCCAGCAGAGCCACCCTCCAATCCGTGCTCCTTCATTCTCTCCTCGCCTCATCAGCCTTTCACCTCTGGAATTGTGACCCATCCAATATCAAATATAATAGGATAGGGGTGCAACACAGACATAAAGCCCTCGGGTTGCTCCAAACAGCAATCAGCCCCTCAACTCCCGTCCCCGAATATCGAACTCTCATGATGGCCATATTATCGCTCGTAACAATCGATGCAAGCTACCCACTCCCACCCCTCCAACATCACTCCATACTAAAAGCCTACCTAGGTACTCTCCGGCTGTGAAGCAGACTTCGCCATCCACCTCCAAGCCACCCAACAACTCCGCCAATCCCGCCGCCCGTGGAAACTCATCAGCTCCGCCACCCAGCAACTCAACGAAATCGGCCAATTCCTCTGCCTCCTCCTCCGCACCGTCTCCTTCACCTCACCCGCTGCATCCCTATCCCCCCCTTCACCCCTCTCCACCCAGGACTCATTCACCCCCAAACCCGACCACGACCGCTGCTGCTACACCTACATGTACGGCATAACCCCCACCATCGCCACCGCCATCCAAGAAACCTGCCGCCTCGCCGACCTCCTCGCCCTCCCCGAAAACCACCCCCCACCAGACCCCCTCCTCTCCGCCTGCGAGTTCCTCGGAGACCGCCTCCTCTCCTGGTCCCTCTCCTTCGAACCCATAACCTCCATCGCCCCCATCGACCAGCACTCATTGGCCATTTTCACCCATCACGCAAATGCCTGGCACCTCGCGGCCCTGGTATACTATTACCGCCGGATCCAGGGGAGAGAGTGTGCAGAGTACGCGGATGAGATCGACCGCATTGCGGAGTATATGCATGCGGTGGAGGATATCAAGGCGGATGAGAGGGGGGTGGTGGCGGGGATGATGGCGCCGATTGCGTGGCCGGCATTTGTGGCGAGTTGTGATGCGACGAATCGGGAGCCGTGGGTGAGGTGGTGGGGGAGGGTGAGGAGTTATCGGATTGCGAATATGCAGAGGTTGTGGGAGATTGTGGAGTATGTTTGGAGGAGAAGGGATGAGATGGTGATGGAGGAGGGTTTGGGGGGAGGGGATTGGGTAGGGATTTTGGCGGATTCGGGGCTGGCTGTTATGCCGGTGTGAGGTTCATACCTAGGTAGAATTCTTGTATATAGAAATTCTGTGAACATGATGCAGAAACTATTGGGGCTGGCAGTGATGCGAATGAGAACGCTGGGGAGGGATTAAATCTTGATAGGCTCGCTACAATTTGCCCCGCTATGGGATATATGAATCAGTAGGCGTTTTCTTCACGGTCCCCGGCCCGACGATCCCTAAGCTTTGCGTTCATCCCGCTAATATAAATGGCATTTCCTATTGGTCTGCGAAAGAGAAATTGAATATAGCCGCTCATTTGGAAGAGGTCTTAGCAGTGCTTTAGATCAAATCTCCGCATTCCTGCGGGGAAATTGGCGCTAACGTCAATAAGCATCTGACAAGCCTTGTGCCCCTGGCTGAGTGCCCTTGATTATATCCAGATTAAACCACTAAGGTGGTATGTTCTAATTGGTCTGCGCATAGTACCGGAGGGGTATGGCCAATATATGCCATGGATCCCGTTTTCAAAGTGGAATAGGTTGGTCATTTAATCCGGGCATACTCCTTAATTCGCGGAAATATGCTGCTGTGGACGCCCAGTGGGAGTACACCTGTCGAGCTGCAATATGTGATATTTAATGGGAGTATTAGGAGGATGTATTTTAATGTTGATGTACCTTTGCCCCGAGTCTGGTTTCTTAACGAGTGTTAATACTCTAGTATAGTAGAGGCCACAATGTCCCGTCGAACTATCCTCTCCGGTGCTGTCCTTGGCCTGATACTTGAATGTGTAGCTGGTCAGACGTCCTGTGCAGCTGTATAGTATGTATAACACCCCAGCAAGTGAGGTCTGGCTGACAGTCCTAGTGGACAATGTGGAGGAAGCGGCTTCACGGGGGCTACATGCTGTCAGAGTGGCTCAACCTGTTCAGTGTTGAACCCGTATTATTCGCAATGTGTTCCTGCAGTATGCACTTACAAAGCCCCAAATATTACTGTGATCAAGGACTAAATTTGATTAGTCTTCGAGCTCGTCCACGTTGTCCTCAACCACCAAAACCTCATCAGCTGCAGGAACAGGAACCTCCGCAGCTACCTCGACCGGTGCTAGCATCTATACAACATCCACCACCCTGCCCACTAGCACCGCTACGCAGTCCGCCTACCCGGTGGTCGACTCGAGCACTTGCGGTGCATGGTCATTGGTAGACAACGTGTGCTGCCCCTCTTACTGTCTGTCCAATAATGAGTCCGAAAGCTGCACTAGCAGTTGTACCGGAGGCTGTGGCAGCCCGGACTCATCCATGTGTAAATCGGGAACCATGTGTAGGCTATTTCACTTCTTGTCGCCCACCTACTCCCTACCTAGCTGATCGAATGAAGGGGGAGAGCAACATACCGTCGGAAGCAGCGAAGATTGGCACTACAGTGTACGTTCCCTGTGCTGTGCCTCTGAACGACTTACTAACCCCAGCACAGCGGTCCACTCACTTTGGCCTGACCAGCGGTGGCGCCTGTGGATTCGGTCTCTACGGTCTTTGTACCAAGGGCAGCAGCACCGCGAGCTGGACTGATCCCATGCTCGGGTCAACCTGCACCGCATTCTGCACGGCCTACCCCCTTCTTTGCCAGGATCCTACTGAAACTACTCTGCGCGGTAATTTCGCTGCCCCGAACGGTGACTATTATACCCAGGTTCATGCACTGCTCCCCACCACCTTATCCCACAGCTAACACATCCAAAGTACTGGTCATCATTGGTCGCCCACGGGGCTCTGGATAACTACCTCTCGTGCGGAGAATGCTTCGAGCTGATCCGCACCAAAGCAGACGGAACAGACTACGCAGTTGGAGACTCCGGCTTTACAGACCCTATCTATCTCGAGATCGTCGACAGCTGTCCCTGCGATGCAAACTCAAAGTGGTGCTGTAAGAACCCCCTCCCCCTCTTCCCCCTCCTCCCCCGAACTTGTATTAATACATTCTAGGCGGCTCCGGCGCCGACCACTGCGGCGAAATCGACTTCAAATACGGCTGCCCCATCCCCGCCGACAGCCACCACATGGACCTCTCCGACATCGCCATGGGCCGACTCCAAGGCAACGGCAGCCTAACCGACGGCGTGATCCCCATCCGATACCGTCGCGTCCCGTGCCCCAAACCCGGAAACGCATACATCTGGCTTCGCGACGGGGGCGGCGCGTACTACTTTGCCCTCAGCGTCGTCAATACTAATGGGGTTGGCTCCCTGGCGAATGTAGAGATAAAGGGCGCTGGTCAGGCGAGTTGGACCCCTATGGTGCGCGATCCGAATTATACGAGTAGTCGGCCGCAGGAGAGGTATGGGGCTTGGACGGTGCAGCAGGGTACGGGGCCGTATAACCTGCCGATTGGGCTGAGGCTTACGTCGCCGAATGGGGAGGTGATTGTGAATGAGGGGGCGATTACATCGTTTACGGCGCCGGCGACGGCGCCGGCGGGATTTTGGTATATTGATCTGGGGGTGCAGTTTACTGCATAGGTTTCTATTCTGATTTTCTCTCCATTTCCGACGCGCAGGACGAGGCCAGATGTCAATGGTATATTATCATCGCACGTTGAATGTCTGGCTTCCTGGAACTTTCTGTCAATTGCATAATTATAAGAATAGTAGGTCAGTAAAACCACATCTAGCAGTTTCCTATTCAGTAGATTTCTCCCCATGAAAAACCGGGCATGCGCCGACCCCAACCATACTATCACTCTTCTCTCCCTTACTCTCTCTCGCGATCTGGCGAAACATGTCCATCGGGTCAAACCAGACATCAATCTTCTCCAGCTGAAGACCACTATTCACCTTCGCGATAACAATACCCGTGATATCGATCAAGCCACCATGCGCCTTAATCCTCACACTCTCCCCCACACTGCCATGTCACAGTCAGCTCCTGATCCCCATTTCATACCTCGATACCAACACCAAGGATGATAGAGGACTCACTCATTAAACCCCACATAATCATTCGCCATATACCCCCAATGCCTCCACTTGAAGATCACCACCGGCGGCCCACTATACACCTCCTCCACCTCCCACGCAAAGGTCGGCATCATACGCTTAAACGCCTTGTGACTCGTCTCAAAATCGTTGTTGGCTGGGTCATAGTACGAGCTCGATGTGAGAAGGGCGTTGTACGTTCCCACCTGCAGCATATGATCCCCTGTCTGAGGTGGGCCCCCATTGAGCGAGAACGTATACGTCTTTGGATCGATTGTTCTCCAGTCTGCCAGGGAGGTTTTGAATGATGCCTCGATTTCCCAGTTCTTGACGAGATTCTCGACGAGGTTGGGGAGGCTTCCTGCTTCGTGGGTCTTGGCTTTTGCTGGTTGAGATGGGTTAGTACAAGGGATTCTTCCGGGTAGGGTAAGGTAGGCTGGGGATGGTGGGGGAGTACTTGTTTGATAGAACTCTCGGGTTTTCGAGTAGTCTGGGGCTTTGCCATAGCGCCAGGCGGCCTCGGTGTCATTGAGAACCGCATTGGGATCTAGGACGTAGTCTGGGAGGGGTGGTGCGTCGCCCATGTTGGCCGGGTGGGAAAAGGAGAAATTGGGAGAATTGTGCAGTGTGTCATCCTGGGAATTGAGATAGGGGATTTGGCCGCTTTAATGTATTCGTGCCCCTCGTACCCTCCTCGGTGCAATCAGTGAATTAGGAGTTGGACAGCGTTTCACAATACGCCCTGGGACATATTGTTATCGCAGACTTTGCCGATGGTGCACGCCATTGGGGGGGATCTCGCTCTGGAGTCAAATGACGCGTCCCAGCGGCGAATCGAAGGCTTCTCCTTTGCAGGGGAATTAGGCGTGACACAAAACGGTCAACATGGTCGGCGGCGAGGAGATACCCTGATCCTAGCGCGGGAGTTCATGATTGGTCCAGTGGCCGTGCCTTTTCGTGGTACAGCGCAACATTCGTATCGTGGGAAATTGTTGAGCAGGGGGATCGAAAGTCTTTTATATAGCCAACCTGAGTTGATCCAATCGGAGAACGGATGATGGGATCTCGAAATATCCAGCAGCGAGGCTGAGGCGGGGCATCATTAATAGATGATTAGAACCAACAGAATCTAATAAAAAGACTGCCCCTAAGTGGCTCTCAATGCTTGTGAATCTCGTCGACTGCAGGGATGTTGACTCGGGTGAAAAGGCCCGATTGGCTGCTATTCATCGGAACCAAATTGCAATCGGTCCCGGCCCGCTGTTAAATTGGCGCACCAATACAAGACGGCCGATTGATAAACCAGGACCTGTTCGAGAAACATGTGCTGAACTACTGGCTCCCTCGGTCTAGGCATGGTAGACTAGCTGACCATAAGCAACGCAATACCCGGAGACACGGCAGTTCCGAACACTATAAATATCGCATGAAGGCAGATGCTTCCCAATATTTCTCTCCCACAGGAGAAGTTGATCTATGCATATTTGCATATTCACGAGTTGAACTTGGTGCTGCCTCGTTCCCCTTCCGAATCGGTAACTCACAGGCGATTTCAAGCCTAGGATATCGCTGTGCCGAGTCCATCCCGAAAGTTCCCTGTCAAATGGTCCTAATATACCATCTCCTTTGAAGCTAAACTTGATAGATATCATATCAAGTTATCAGGTAGCCGTAGCTGAATGGAAGCCATTATCAAAGAGGATTCCTCCTCATATCTACCGGCATCTCCCTCCCTGAGCCGAGACGTTTTGAAATGCGTCGATCCAGGGGACCAAATTTAGCCTCACGGATTCGCCCAAAATTGATACTATACCATTCCACTGCTTGTTTATCCGGACAATGATCGAGGATATCATTATTTACCTCTGGATATCCTGATATCATGGATACCCGGGCCCCCGGCAATTTACCCCACGCAGAAAAGCCAATATCTGTTCCAATTCTGTTTCTTCGTCGATCACAGCCTTAACAAAGCTTTCCACCAATGCCGGTTCCAGTGGGTAGCTCAAATTGCCGTAAGTTCCAAACATCGTTGTTGACGTTGCATCCCCTATTTCAGTTGGTTGGGGGAGAATATCATCTTGAAAAACGTGTGCAAAGGAGTTCGGAAATAGAGAGACCTGCATGTTCTTTTCCCTTGGATCACCTAATAGATAATTAAACACCGCACAAGATTGGTCTAAGCATTTGTAGCCCGCATTTATTTCCTCCATCATTTGCTCTGGGTTTGGATGGTCCTCCACGATTTCGGGAGGGGGGTGTGCGATTCCGAACACTCCGCTTAAATCCCGCGCTCTCAAGCTTTCCAATGGCGTCCGCGTAGTCGTTGTCTTGGACGACAACCATAGGGTCCTAGGAAGATGGTTAGCGGGAACAAGGATAGGTTTGATTAAGGCTTTACCCCAACGCCGATAGGGACGCCCAGATACCACATTGCGTGGCCTCCCCAAGAAATCACCGGGAGCGGTTGAAGCGTTTTGCTCAATCTCATCGAGTACTCCTCGGGCTCGGTCTGTCTCGCACGCCTGAACATGGCTGTGGTGGGGAGCCCGATTCTATCTGGTTTTTTTTTTTGAGTAGAAGTGATGTTTGCCACGCAGCAGATACTAGATGACAATCAGGGAAGAGGAGGCAAAGAAGATGGCGGCTTGTACGAGGTTGGCAGCAAAGATTGGGCAGCTGCCGTGTTCCGCTCTTCGTCTGATTGGTCCCCAGATATTGATGCGGGGTCACCACGATAGAAAAAGGTAGGATGATTGAAGATAAATATTATAAACAGCTTTATTCTAATTAAAATGATAAAATATGTTTTTTGCAAAGATACCCCTAAGTGGCAGAGTGATGTAAAGGTGGTGAGTCCAGGGTACGACAGTTGGCGCTCATCTTACTTGCCTAAATGGGATGTGGATCCGCCACTGGGAAACATCAATGATTCAATATCTGGTTAACCAGCGTCCTGACTCAATCTCTCTGGGTATATAATGATGGTTAATGTATCTATTTCCCCCTGGGTTCACGATACGATCGTGCAGTTAGGCCGTGCGGGTTCAAAATAGATTTATTCACCATGGAACCAAAGGTAGGTTCATATTCCTCACTACTGCGATAATGTACACAGAGTTAATCCATAGCAGCTCAAAGACCCGTCCCTCCTCAAGCTCAGCGTCGGCTTCATTAATGGCGAATGGCAACCCTCCAAGTCAGGCAAGACCTTCAAGGTCAACGGTCTGGGGGGGGGGGGGGGGGGGGGGGGGGGGGGGGGGGGGGGGGGGGGGGGGGGGGGGGGGGGGGGGGGGGGGGGGGGGGGGGGGGGGGGGGGGGGGGGGGGGGGGGGGGGGGGGGGGGGGGGGGGG
>JAPDKZ010000087.1:0-65227 GCA_027569885.1 Aspergillus diversus
CCCCCCCCCCCCCCCCCCCCCCCCCCCCCCCCCCCCCCCCCCCCCCCCCCCCCCCCCCCCCCCCCCCCCCCCCCCCCCCCCCCCCCCCCCCCCCCCCCCCCCCCCCCCCCCCCCCCCCCCCCCCCGTGGGCTTTATGGCCTGATACTGCCATCAAATCCAGGGTTGGTGACAAGCAAGATACGAAGGCCGTTCCCTTGGATATTTGGGCGGTGGCTTGACAATTCGTGTTAGGTCTGACGGTGGTAATCCCAGCACAAGCAATGGTAGTATTTTTAAACAGCCAATACGAGGGGCCGCACCATCACCTGGATAGGGATGCTGATCGCTAAATGGATGATTACAAGCAGGTCGATCGCACAACTATCCTCCCGAGAAACATTGTAAAATGACATAAATAAATTAAAAGCTAGACTATCACAAAGCACGGCACCGACACCTGTCTCAGACAGTGTAAACCCCAATAATCAACCCCGAAATTCTACTGTACATTCTCCAAACCACTCCAGATGTCGATCTGGTCAGCAGGAATGAACCACGGATCCGACAGCCCCCTCAATACCTTGTGGGCGAGGTATATGGCCATGAACGCAGGAAGACCGACATACGCCGTCAAAAAGCTCGAGGCCGACAGCTGGCCCGGGAAAAACACATTGAACCCATTAATGAGGGCGAGAATAATAAAGAAAACCAAGGCAAACCATGAACCGTACGGCTGCAGCCAGCTCTGGTACGGCAACTCGGGCTTGTCGCGGGCTTGCTGGGCATTGCATGCGGCACGGAACCGCAGATACACCACACAGCAGCAGATCCAGGAGACAAAGCCCGAGGTATTCGTGATGGTGACAAACCAGGTAAAGACGGTGGAGCTGCTATTTCCACAGTTAAGGTAGGAGAGGAGGCCGAAGACTGCGCAGGCAATGACCGCGACGTAGGGCACGCCGCGTTTGTTGCAGCGGAGGAACATCTTGGGCGCTTGGCCGGAGAGGGCGAGGGTGTAGAGGGCGCGGGAGCTCATGTATAGGTATGCATTACCGGCGGACCAGGCCATTGTGAGGATTGAGGCGTTGACGACGCTGCCGAGACCGCGGATGCCTGCGTGCTTGATTCCGACGACAAAGGGGGAGGCCTTGGCGCTGTGGCTTCCGCTGACGAGATCTTCGTCGTTGGATGGGCAGATAATGCCCATCGCGAGTACGGCGCCGATGTAGAAGACGAGCAGGCGGATGATGAAGCGGTTTGCGGCCTTTGGAAGGTCCTTGCGCGGGTTCTGCATCTCATCACTGGTGGCGATGAGAAGCTCGGGCGAGAAAGTGAAGGGGAATGCACTGACGACTACTGTCCCGACGAATGCCACGAATTTGCCTGTTGCTCCGTCCGCTAGCCAGATATTTGCAGCGCCGGGGTCCTTCCAGTAGTGGAAACCGAGGATGCCGTCTTGGTTGGGACCGCCGCCCCAGAAGAGCACGAAGGACATGATCAGCAACCCAAGGATGGTGAGAACTTTCAGGCAGGAGAACCAGAACTCGGCTTCACCGTAGTATTCCACAGGTAGCAGATTGAGGGCGACAATGACGACGACAAAGACAGTGATCCAGACTCCAACGTGGACCGGACTACAATGAAGCTGTTATTCCATTTGTGCTCTTTTTGGTAGAAGGGGATGGAAGTGCTTGCCTGTCCCAGTAGTCGATGACCAAAGCACCTGCTGTGATCTCGTATGGCACGAGGATACCCAAGGAGTAGACATACAGCCACCCCATTGCAAACCCTAAGCTCTTGGAGACATATCGAGTGCCGTAGTAGGACATTGAGGCACCGCCGACCGGAAGATAGGCTGCAACCTCTACAACGGCCGTCACGATAATATAGACAACTACACTCATGAGGATGAAGGCCGCGAGCAGGAAAGCCGGCCCTCCCAAAGCCAACGATGCGCCAGTCCCCACGAATAAACCGGTCCCTGCGATCGCCGATGAGTCTACAAACAAAGGTGCAAGGGAAGGAAACAACAGGCCGTACCGACGCAGCCTCCTAGGGCTATCATCTGGGAGTGACGCGGCTTGAGAGCTGGCTGTGTGGTTCCAGGGCCGATCTGCTCGACAGTAGCCACACCGGAGCTCATGGTCCTCGAAACATCGGCCCCCGCCTGCTGGAGATCTTTCTTGTCGTCTTGAAAATTCATAGTGACGCGAATTGGTCCGGACTTGTAGATGAGTAGGTGAGTGTGGTAGAGTCTGGGGTTGTATTTGGGGACTCCTTTTGGCTGGTATAAGAACGGTGGAGGAGTTGACCAACAACCGTTGGTCATGGAATGTTTTCCACCAAGGCTAAGCCTTTTTAAGCCCGGTAGGTCTTGCCATATTCATAATTCCAGCAATGTGCGGAGACCGGATCAACGGCAGATACGAGCTCGGTCGTGAAAGTGGGCCCGCTAGCTCCTACCAGATTTAACCCTGGATGTACTTGTGGAGAAGGACCGAAGAACACATCGAGAAGATGCAGTTTGGAGATAGATGACTGAGTGCAACAGATCTGGTGATAAAAGGGCCCTCCTCTCCTTTCCATTCAGCAGATCATATTATTCCTCCATATCCATCATATCAATCAAAATGGTCACCATCAAGACACCCCAGCCGTTCAAGCGCACTCTGCACTTCTCAGAGAAGGAGTTTGCGGAGCGCCGCCAGCGGGCCCTCGAGCTCATGAAGCGTGAGAGGCTCGATGGGTTCTTAATCACCAAGCAGGAAACCCTCTACTACCTCACTGGCTACGATACCTTTGGCTATGTTTTCTTCCAGGCCATGTATTTCCACAACGATGGATCAATGAAGTTGATCACTCGGATGCCCGATCTGCGCCAAGCTCTCTATACCTCCATTTTGACCCCTGATCAGGTCTACATCCGCTCAGATGATGCCGACAGCAACCCTGTTTCTCTTGTGCCCCGGGTGCTAAAGGAGTTTGGAATCGATGCCTCCAAACGCATTGGGTACGAGCCCAACTCCGCCACCCTGACGCTTGAGATTGGCATGTTGTTACAGGAGGCGGTTGCGGGCCTCTGTACCCTCGTCAACCACAGCAACCTATTCACCCGAGAACTCCGAATCATCAAGTCCCCCAGCGAACTCCGCAAGGTCCGCAAGGCCGCTTATCTCGCTGACTTTTCCCTGATCCGTGCGCTCAAGCTCGCCAAGCCAGGCGCGTACGAGGGCGATCTCTGGCGCGAAATAGTCGGCACCGTCTACGAAGGTGGTGGCGATGACCCCGCCAACGAGAACATTCTTGTCTCCGGCAATAAAGCTGTCCTGACACGCTACTCCACGGGCAAATCTACCCTTGACCGCCAGGTTACTCTCGAACACGCCGGTGTCTACAAACACTACCACGCCTGCCTGATGCGCACCGTTCACATTGGTGGTGTCACCAAACTCGCCCGCGAGATGTTCCGCGTCAACATCATGCAAATGGAAGCTGCCATGGGTGCGCTCAAACCCGGCCGCGAGATTGGCGACGTCTTTGAGGCCTACGCGCGCGTTGCCGATGAGAATGGCTTTAAGGACCAACGCTTCAATGCCTGTGGTTATAGCGTAGGGGCCACCTTTGCGCCTACCTGGATGGACTTTCCCATGTTTGTGCGCGGACAGAAGGTGATCGCACAGCCGGGTATGGTGTTTTTTATCCACATTATTCTCATGGACAAGGCCACCGATACTGCTAGTTCGATTGGTCAGACTGTTGAAGTTACAGAGGAGGGCTGTGTCTCGCTCTCAAAGCTGCCCTTTTGTATTACCCGCAAGCAAACGTTAGCGGCATGGAAGAAGATCAGGAAGGAAGAGTATGGGTTTACTGCGGAAGAAGAGGATGAGGGCGAGAATCTGCGTGATGTTGAGCTCTCTGATGGGGATGTTGACGCTGAGGACTATGATGTCGAGTATGACTTTAGTGGCTACCAGCCTTCGGCTCCCCCTGGGGACCCTACTCAGGCGGCTTAGACGCGTTAACTAGATGATATATATAATAACACATTCAATGTCTAAACCTCCGTGTACTTGAAACGCTTTAGAACAAAATTCCAGATGTATGTTCAATAAACCAGCGATGTTAGTATTCACTTGGCAGGAGCAGTCATTTGTAGCTCGATACAATATTAAATTCTCACGCAATCCGATAATTGGGGTCCAACAAACCTGGATTCGCGTCAGTTTCTGGAACGTTGCCTATGGTTGTTTTATTTTTCGATGGAGCTGTGTGAATATATATTCCATTTAGATATAGCCGCGAGACCACGAGATCTCAAGCCAGTTAACTATACATATCAAGCACATGTAATGACCCTCTTAATGCTGCTATACTTGGCCCAGTTGCTCAGCCCTTCCGCAAAAGCTCTCTACAATGGCCACAAATGAATCTGCAAGTTGTTTCACCGACTCAATCTCTACCGACTCATCGCTCGAATGCAGCCCCTCCCCTTTAGGCCCCCATATCACCCCCGGAATCCCCACCTCGTCAAGCAACGCCATATCAGTCCAATACGTCTCACTCCTCACCGGCGGTGCCCCCCCAGTAACCTTGACAGCATTCTCAATCACAAGATTCACAAAAGGATGGTCCGGGGCAACAAAATAAGGCGGCCGATACGAGGTCGTGCGCAGTCCGAATTTAAAGTCAGGGATCGTCGCCGCAAGACCATCCAAGAGAGCCAGGATCTCGCCTCGCACAGATTCGCTCGTCTCACCGGCAAGGGTGCGTCGCTCAATCGAGAGAGTGCATTTCGCCGCGTACGAGTTGATCTCCGCCCCCCCACGGATCACGCCAGCGTGGACATTCGGTGCATCCAGTTTATTTCCTGCAGTAGATTCCTGCAGACGCTGTGCGTACCGATCCAACTCGACGAGAAAGTACCCAGCCTTGCAGATCGCATCAACCCCCAAATCCGGCCGGGACCCGTGCGCCGCAACGCCCAGGATATCAACCTCCAGCAAGACGTAACCCTTGTGCGCATTGATGATGGCAAAGTCCGTGGGCTCGGCGATGATCGCTGCATCGGCGCGCCAGCCCCGAGACAGAACCTGCTCGGTGCCGATGCTGTTGCACTCCTCGTCTGCGACCGCGGCGAGAATGACGTCACCGTCTAGCTTTAGATGTTTGGCGCGGGCGAGTGCTATCATCGCTGCCGCGAGCCCGCTCTTCATGTCTGCTGCCCCGCGACCGTGGATCCGGCCGTTTGAGATGCTCCCGCTGAGGGGATTGCCGTTGTAGCCCTGCAGGGTGACGGTGTCGGTGTGGCCGTTGAACATGAGGGATTTGCTTCCGGGGCCTCCCGTGCCGCGGACTACGCCGACGACAGAGGGGCGGCCGGGTGTGTCCTCAATCCAGTGGGTTTCGATGGAGCGGTGCTCAAGCCAGGCGGTGATGTAGCGGGCGATGTTTGTTTCTCCGGCGGTGTTGGAGCCTGAGCCTGGGGTTGAGGAGTCGATTTGGATCAGGGTTTGGGTGAGGGCGACCACATCGCTGATTGTTACGTCTGGGTGGGACATTTTGTATCTATTGAGCGGATAAACTTGAAGGCATCATGTATAGTGAAGAGGGCTATTCTTGTTATATAAAATGTCCAACAGGATCGACTTCGTATCCGCTCGTGTTGTTCCATCTCAACATCTCAAACGAGGAAGGAGCCAACGACCTTGGGACCACAGGACACTAACTCACTAGTTTAGCAAAGGCCAGCCAGTCAGAAGAAATGCAATGCTTATCTCTGCCCCCCACTCTTACCGTCTCCACTCTAATTTCGCCTCCGAACCCCGCAAAATGTGATTTGCCTCCCAACCCCAGTCAGTTACTTACCGTTCCACCTCAAAGCGTCGCAATGGCCGAATTCGTCTGGGACACGCGTGGTGAAAGGGAGAAGAGACCATCCAAATCCGTCAGTTACGCAGGGTACCTACCACCCCTTCTTTCGGAGTGTAGTTGAAACTAATTTGATCAGCTGCTGGACATGCCGTGAGCGTCACATCAAATGCGACGAAAGGCCTGTTGCCTGTAGGGCCTGTGAGCGGGCAAAGCTAGACTGCGCTGGCTATGACGTGCGGTTGATCTGGGATAGTGCCGGCCGTAACACGAGCAGACGGCGTATTATCCGGCCAGGTCCGTTCCCCCTTGGGAGTCGAGAGGGAACTCAGGCTGACGGAGATTACAGACAAAGTGGCTTGTGCCTCGATGACAGATGATGAAATTGTGCGAGCCTTCACTACCATTGAAAAGTTCCCTGCGGGGGGATTGTCTACGACGACTGTTGGGCCCTTTTCGGTGTTCTGGTCTGGGACAACGCTGGGTGCAACCGGTGAAGATGGTCCTACCACCACAGATGTGAACTGCTCAGTTCAATCGCCGGAGTCGTCGCAGAGTGACCTTGGAGGCAAAGATTTCCTCGGACCGTGTCAGCATCCTACCCCAGAGGTCGAGGCCGACGGTAGCAGGAGTGGTGCCACGACGAGCCCACCTTCTTCATCTTCCTCTTCTTCTTCCTCTCCTGCCGATGAAGTTATCTCAACTTCACTGATCAATGACACCTCGCAGAGCTTCGACCGGTGGGACCAGATCATCCACATAGCTCATCAATCTACACGGTCTATACTAGCCGATCACGACCTAGCCTCCTCTGTGATTGAGAATACTACAACAACCATGCTGATGCACCACTACATGCAGCACGTAGTTCATTTGATGCAACCCGTCTCGCATCCCAGAAACCCCTTCCAAACAGTCTACCTCCCCCTCGCACTCCAAGGCTCGTCACAAGACGACAGCAGCTTGACCCACCTACGACCAGCAAGTGTAGCCGTGTTCCACAGCCTCCTATCCACCGCAGCAACCAACCTACAAAGCGTGGGAACCGAACACCAAGCCCTCAAACAGCTAGCTTGCCACCACAAACAGCGCGCCCTTGCGGCCCTTCAACGCTCTCTTATTACCAAAACAGTACCTTATCGGGATCTCATGATCGCAATCCTCTCCCTAGTCTCCGTAGACGTAAGCCAACCCTCTCCCACCTCACAACACCCCACTTAACCTTGACTGCAGATCATGGCCGGTGGCATATCCGACCACTGGATCCACCTCGAAGCCGGCACAAAACTCCAAGCCTCACGCCACTACGCCATGCTCGTCAGCCGCGAAACATCGCTCCTCAACAGCATCTGCCGCATGCTGCACCTCTTCAGCCAAACCACCCTCCCCCATCTCAACCCAGCCACCTGGCCCGGATCCGACCACGTCCCCCGCGGCGCAGACTTCCACCACCTCGAACCCAGCATCGAGTTCGTCTACGGCATCACAACCTCCATCGCCGCCGCAATCTTCAAAATTTTCAGGCTCTCGGGGTACCTCGCCTACTACCGCGCCCGAGACGAATCATACCCCGCCACCCTGCTGCAGGCCTGCGAGACCCTCGCGGATGAACTGTGCTCGTACACCATCACGGCCGAGTCCTTTTCTGCCCTTTGGCACTCGGATGCCGATACGCGTATGGTGGGTATCGCTCGCGCACAGGCACAGGCGTTCTACCACGCCGCGCTGATCTACTACCACCGCTCGATCCAGGGGTGTGAGCGGATCTACCTGCACGCGGAGCAGCAGGCCGTTCTCGATGCGCTGAACGAAGCAGAGGATCTGAAGTTTGGGTCGTCGGGGTCGCACTTTCCGGCACCTATTACGTGGCCGGCGTTTGTGGCGTCGTGTGAGGCTGTGGGGGGTTATCGGGAGAAGTGGGAGGCGTGGTGGACGAGGGTGCAGGGGTATGGGATGAGGAGCTATCAGAGACAGCATCTTACTGTAAGGAGTGTGTGGGATAGGATAGATAAGGATGAGTTAATGGATTGGAGAGAGGCGTTGAGTGAGATGGGGGTGCGGATTCTTCCGGTTTGATTATCTTTCCTATCTATTTTTATTCCTGATTCTCGTATCTTGAAGTCTTCTTCGCTGGATCGCCGGTAGATCACCCAACCTGGAAGGAGCCAGCGAGCTGGAAATGGAATAGCGTCATGCCGATCAGATTGATATATCGAGACGAAGCGGATTAGCTACAGCTTTGCCAACGCCTCCACAGTCAATGTCCCCGTTTTCGAAATGAGATACTCCTCAATGGCGACGTCCTTGCCAGCTTCTTTTCCGTACCCAGATGCCTTGATCCCGCCAAATGGGGACTCTGCTGCCGACGAGTTTCCTGTTCTCGTTAGTATCCCTCTGCTCTGCAGTGCCATGAAGACTCACCAGTGTTCATCCCAATCATGCCAGCCTCGAGACTCTCAAGCAACCGCCACGTCCGATTCACATCTTTGGTAAAAAAGTACGAGGCAAGCCCCATACTCGTATCATTAGCCATGCGCACCACCTCCTCCTCCGTCTCGAACCGATACACGCCCAGCAACGGCCCAAAGATCTCCTCCTGCGTCGTCAACATCCCCTCCTTCATCCCAGAGATGATAGTCGGCTCGAAAAAGTTCCCCCTCTCAGCACCAGACACCCTCGCCCTCTGTCCACCAAGAACAACCTCTCCCCCCTTCGCCACCGCATCCGCAACATGCCTCTCCATCTTCTCAACCCCTTTCACCGTCGTCAACGCCCCCATCGTCGTCCCCTCCCCCGCCCCATGCCCAACCACAATCCTCCTCCTCGTCTCAGCCACAACCATCCCTAGGAACCGCTCATAAACCCCCCCTTGCACATAGACCCGGTTCGCATGCGTACACGCCTGTCCCGCCGTCCGCCACTTCAGCACCATCAGCGCCTCCACCGCCCCCTCCAAATCCCCATCATCAAACACAATAAACGGACAATTCCCCCCCAACTCCAACGTAACCTTTTTCAACCCCTCACTGCAATGCCGCGCAATCAACCTCCCCACCCCCGTGCTCCCCGTAAACGTCACCTTGCTCACCAGCGCATGCTTACACAACGCCTCACTCACCCCCGCCGTATTCCCATGATCCGTCGTAACCACATTGACCACGCCGCCCGGGAACCCACTCCTCAGCGCCAAATCCGCCAGCGCCAGCACACTCAACGGCGTCTCGGGCGACGGCTTGATCACGACCGTGCACCCCGCTGCCAACGCAGCGGATACCTTCCGGATGATCATCGCGACGGGGAAATTCCACGGCACGAGCGCAACGCAGACACCGATCGGCTGCTTCACCACGAACACGCGCCGGGATGAGATGGCCGGGTGGGCGATCGAGCCCCGGATCCGCTCGGCTTCTCCGGCGAACCACCATGCGAAACTGAGCGCGTACTCGACCTCGGCGATTGCTTCGGCCATGGGTTTGCCGGTCTCGTAGACCAGGAGTTTGGCAATGTCGGTTTTTGCGGCGGTGATGTGGTCGTGCCAGGATAGGAGGGCCTTGGCGCGGGTGCGCGGATTGGAATGGCGGTAGGTGAGGAAGGCGCGGTGGGAGGATTGGATGTAGCTGTCTACGTCGGCGGGGTTGTTTGCTGGGCAGGTGGCGAAGGGGAGGCCGGTTCCGGGGTCTATACCGGGTTTTGTCAGTGGTGGTAGAAGAAGGGGGGGGGGGGGGGGGGGGGAAGTGACAAACCCGCAATTTAGAACCGTTGGGCGCGCTGCGATGAGACCCATTTAACGGATGGGGGGGGGGCCGCGGGGGGGGGGGGTGGGGCGGGCGCGGGGGGGGGGGGGGGGCCCGGGGCGGTGGGGGGGGGCGGGGGGCGGGGGGGGGGGGGCGGCCGCGCCCCCCCCCCCCGCCCCCGGCCCCCCCGCCCCCCCCCCCCCCCCCCCCCCCCCCCCCCCCCCCCCCCCCCCGGGACAGACCCTCGATTTCGAAGCGTTGGGCGCTCTGCGATGAGACCCATTTTCCGTCTAGGAGGGAGGCCTCGTGGAGGAGGGTTGGGTCGTCGAGCTGGTGGGATTGGTTAGTGAGTGGAGTGGAAATGGTCAGGGTTAACTGACAGTGAATGGGAGTGTTCTGGTGGGAGATGGCATTCTGGGTGTTGTAGAATAAGAAGAACAGGAGGAACAATGGTGAAATAGTAGGAGTAGCAATGAGGCAGTATATAAGGAAAAGGACTACAGAACTGTAAACCAAACGCAACTACGTAGGGTCGGGGTGAGCTCCTTAAGAACTGCTCCCCATGAACTGACTCCATCGACTGAACGGAAACTCAACCGTAACCGGTCTCATGGGCAATAGCTATTACGCGATGGATAGGACTGCAAGGAGCATTGAGATCGTCGCGGTTGTCATCAATGCCTTCAACCTTCCTTTCGGAGAGGTATAGTACCGTATGCGCTTCCGCTAAGAGCAGGAGAGACCGAGCCGAGATCGTCATTCGCCACTACCCCGCTCACTCCTTCCTTTTGAGATGGCTGATACGTTCGGGAATTGCCTTTGGAAGAAGCTTGCCGTATTAATAATAGAAGCGACCCCAAATCCCAACAGAGAGCATGAAGCTTAACCTTTGGCGAACAGACCGGCTCTACCTGACCTTAGTAGAAGTCCCCTTCCTTCTCGGCTAATCTTAACCTTAGCGATAACATCTCGTGTCTCGGCGTCCAGCATTCCACGGATTATTTCCAACCGACGGACTATTTAAACACCCTCTAATGTGAGCGTTGTGCTTCTTCAATTTATTTTCTACTCATCTTTTCCACCTCCAAAATGGCCGTGCACTCTTTCGACCCTCTCTCTCCAGCGGAGATCACCAATGTATGTATCCCAACCATATCAGCCAAGCTCTACTAACAGGTGTCAGGTTGCGACCATTGTCCGCGCCTACTTTCCCGGGAAGACGCCGGCCTTCCGCTTCATTACTTTAAAGGAGCCGGCAAAGGTGGAGATGATCCCCTTTCTAGAGGCTGAGCACGCTGGACTCCCAACAGCTACTCCACCTGCACGACTTTCTCGCACTCAGATCGTCCTCAACACTAATAAAAGCGAATCACGCCTGATAGAGCTGGTAGTTGACCTGGACCGCCAACAAGTAATCAACAAGGAGGATCTTGTTGGACGGCACTCTTACATAGACCCCGACTATATGCGCCTGGTCGAGGCCGCTTGCTTGGCCGACCCACGAGTGCAGGAAGGCATCAAAAAGCTGAAGCTTCCTGGAAACTCCACCGTCGTTGTCGAGCCCTGGGCCTACGGGACGGACGGCATGAATGACATGTCGCAGCGCATCAGCATGGTATGCCGTATCAATCACCTTCCCTGACCCGAAGCTAATTGTATGAAGTGTTGGTTCTATCTCCGAGTACTCGACAACCCTGACGCTAATTACTACGCCTACCCCCTGGACATTTGCGCAGAAGTGTCCGAGGAGCTTAAGGTCACCAAGGTGTATTACCTGCCTTCGCACCAGGACGAGGGGATTAGTGACGAGCCGCGCCCCTTTGACATCAACAAGATCCATTCTACAGTCAACAGCGAGTACCACCCCAGTTTGCGGCCGCCTCCCCGCAGCACCACCAAGCCCTATCAGGTCATCCAACCCGAGGGCCCGTCGTTCACGATCAAAGGAAACCATATCTCATGGGAAAAGTGGACAATGCGCGTGGGCTTTAATTACCGCGAAGGTCTAACACTCCACGATATCCGATATGACGGCCGCAGTCTGTTCTACCGACTTTCCCTTGCAGAGATGTTTGTCCCCTATGGTGACCCGAGATCGCCCTACCCGCGCAAGGCCGCCTTTGATCTAGGAAGCGATGGCGCGGGTGTTAATGCCAATAACCTGCGTCTTGGATGTGATTGCCTCGGGCTGATCAAGTACTTTGATGGCTGGCACAGCACCAGCAGCGGCGAGCCACTGAAGCTGCCCAACGTCATCTGCTGCCACGAGCAGGATGACGGTATCCTGTGGAAACACACCAACTTCCGCACCCAGAACGCAGTCGTCACTCGTGCCCGCATTCTCGTCCTGCAAACGATCATCACCGTCAGTAACTATGAGTACATCTTTGCCTTTCAATTCAGCCAGGATGCATCCATCCACTACGAAGTGCGTGCAACCGGTATCCTGTCCACCTGCCCCATCGAAATCGGCGACAAGGTACCCTACGGAACCATCGTCGCTCCAGGCGTCCTGGCTCCCTACCACCAGCACCTCTTCTGCCTCCGCATGGACCCATACCTCGACGGCAGCACCGCCAACTCGCTCCAAGTCGAAGAATCCCACCCCATGCCCGTCAACGACCCCAACACCCACAACCCCTTCGGCGTCGGCTACAGCACAAAATCCCACATCGTCACCGACGAAACCGGCCTCGACCTCGACTTCACCAAGGCCCGCACCTTCAAAATCATCAATGAAACCTCCATCAACCCCATCACCGGCACCCCCGTCGGCTTCAAGCTCCTCCCCTCCTACAGCCAAATGCTCCTCGCGCACCCGGACTCGCACCACGCCAAGCGCTCCGAGTACGCCGAGCACGCCGTCTGGGTGACCCGGTACAGCGACGAGGAAATGTTCCCCTCCGGCCGCTTCACCATGCAGTCCACCGGCGGCGAGGGGATCAAGAGCGCCATCGCAAAGCGCAGGAGCGAGCAAGGCAAAACGGGCGTCCGCAACGAGGACATCGTCGTCTGGCATACCTTTGGGTCCACGCATAACCCACGTATCGAGGACTGGCCGGTCATGCCGATGGACCGCATGGTTGTAGGCCTGAAGCCGGTGAACTTCTTCACGGGGAATCCTGGGTTGGATGTTCCGGTTTCCACACAGGAGCGGAATCGGAGTGTGCTTGTGGGTGAGGATACTGTGCGGTCGTCGACGGATGCGTGTTGTAAGCTTTAGGGGCTCTTTGTATGTTCTGTTTACTAGAATCTTTAGAAAATGTCGGTCCACATTTATAGCAGTCTTCTGGGGTTTCTTTGTATTCGCTGTACGCTAGTATCACGCCGTCGCAAATTAGCCAACATTAAGTGCTGTATCATCGGCGGAACAACCTTATACACCAACACGATCGGAAGGTCCGTCTGTCTCGCCAGCCACGGGAGCGTAGCATTCGCGGCAGTCGGTGAGGACGCGTGGGCGGAGGGTGAGGAGTTGGTATGTGGAGCTGTTTGGGTTTAAACCCTAAACCCAGTCTTTAGCTGCGGATTCGATGTCGTCAAGGGTGGAAAGGCTTGGAACCTAGTCGGTGGTGGGCATTTCGAGTTGTCGGGACTTTCCCCATTTTAAGACACGCGATGAGGTTGGAGAAAGCATAGTTATCCTTTCCCCCATCCCCAGTAGAACGCATGGCCGATGGCTATAAAGCCGAATCGGGCAAAGACACGCACGTCACTTTCACATTCTAGCATCTGGGTAGCAACAGATGAAACCTTCCTTGGACTTACCTTGTGTCTCGACGTGATATTTCCGCTCCTCTCAACTCTTAATGTACAATTCCGCTTGTTGATTCCTACCCCGCATAAGATATCCGGATGCACGGACATACACGGCAAACCCCGGATGCACGGAGATTGACGGCAACCACCACCAGCCGGTGCGATACCCTTGAAAATCCCCTGGGAGCCACCATCTTTGCCACTTTACAGGAAACCGAATCACAAAAGGGCGTGGGGAAGCGGAATTATGGCCGCAGATCCAGCGTCGATCCGCTATGTAAATGAACGGCTGAGAGTTGGAGCAGAGCTTCTGTCCTCGTAGCTTCGATACTGGCTAGGAACTCTCTCCGGAACCACCGACAGATGAACCACCGATAGCACCCCGAGGTAGATGCCTGTTATCTTCATACCCGCATCACGAGCCAAATGGCTAAGAATAGCAGTTATGTTGCCCCCGGCACTACTTCCACCCAGTATGAATCCGGCAGACCGATCGACTAGGAGGCCGGATGTAGGTGATTCTGCCTGTACACGCATACTATCAGCGTTAAACTATTTCTGATCGTCAAGGTTCCACTAACCCAGGAAACCGCATCCCAAGCGTCATTGATCGCAGTGGGTTATTTATACTCAGGAGCTAGACGATCCTCGAAGCTGATAACCACCGAGTTCGTCTCAAGACTGATCCGGCGACATGTATCCTCTTCGTAAAATGCACTGCCTAGACAATATCCGCCTCCATGAAACCATAGTACCAGGGGCTCCTTCCCGGAAGCGTTTGGTGGACGCCAAAATCTGGCCGGGTTCTTGAAGCCATCACGCATGGGAATCTCAAGGTCCTGGATTTCCCCTGGGAAGGGCTGTAATCGGGCTAGGGCTTCTCTGCAGCCGGCGTCGGACCTGGTGCGGAATTCGAGAACGGTTGATGCTAGAGGGGACTTGCTGAGGTCATTTGCCTCCCATGCCTTCATTTCAAGTGAGAGGGGAAGGCATTATATTCTATAAACCTGAATGGGCTGTACATACCTGTTGGAACCCTAGATACATTGTAATTGTCTGTGTGGGCGAGAGATAGCACCAGTACCTTGATGTTGGAATTGGAGGTTGGGTGCAGCTGCATGGGAACCCTCGCAAGGTCTTGACTAAAAGGGGAAGAAGGGTCAGTGAGATGGTCCCTATCCTATACCAGTAAGCGATCCAGAGGTCTCAGGAGCGCTTCTCCCGAGATTGTGTAGCATCAGTATTTCGGGGAATCATCGGGGCAGGGCCGACACATCTAGCGCCACTGGTGGGGATGACCTCATTCAAAGGATTTGGGGTAATTTGATGAGCAGTCCACGCCCTAATCGGTCTAATAGATGCTAAAAAGCTAAATAATGCAGAGGTAAAGCTACCATAAATCTTCATTACTCTCCCACAACCTGTTCTTTTCCTCTCTACCAACCTCCTCCTATCACTCACTCAAAGAACCATGTCCGTTGCAATCTCCCGACTCCGCGTGGAACACCACCGTCAACCCATCGGAATCGGAGATCCAGCCCGCGGATCTCCTGGTCCTTCACCGGGGACGCTTAATCCAGGATTCAATGCGCGTACGAACTCGAGATCACCCGCTCCCCAACCCCTCAAACCTACCGCGTCGAATCCTCCGACTCACTCCTCGCCCCATGGCAGGGGCCCCCACTGAGAAGCGCCGAGACAGTCACAATGCGCGTGCGCGCCTTCAGTGAGCAGTCACCTGGCACAACTGCATGGTCTGACCCCCTAGTCGTGGAAACCGGTCTATTAACCGGGGGCGAATGGACCCCCTCCTCCTTGATCGCAGCAAGCAAGACATCCGAAGATATTTCCTGGAACCCAAAGCAGCCGATTCTCTTCCGCAGAGGCTTCAACATCCCCCACCGGCCTACGAAGGCAAGAATCTACATTACCGCGCAGGGGGGATACGAGGCGCATTTGAACGGTGTGCGAATCGGGGACCATGTGCTTGCACCCGGTTGGACATCGTATAAACACCACCTTGTGTATCAGACGTTTGATATCACTGATCTTCTCGCCGTCGGGGAGAATGTAATCGCCGCCCAGGTGGCGGAGGGGTGGTTCGCGGGACGCTTGGGCTTCCTGGGTGGGCAGCGGAATATCTGGGGCGATACTATTGGGCTCATCGGGAAGATTGTGGTGGAGTCGGGCGACGATCATGGTCAGACGGTCGTAACGGACGGGGAGTGGAAGTGGTCCACGGGTAGTTTGGTGACGTCTGAGATTTACGATGGGGAGGTGTGCGATCTTAACCGGGAGTCGAGAGGGTGGCAGCATGTCGGGTTTGATGATCAGGCCCGGGAGTCGGTGCGGGTGCTGCCATTGCCTGAAGCGGTGGCTCCGACGGGACCACCGGTGCGTAAGATTGAGGAAGTGCCGGCGAGACAGGGCTTTATTTCACCGGCTGGAAAGAGGGTGGTTGATTTCGGACAGAAGCTTGTCGGATGGGTGAGGCTGCGTCTGAGTGGGCCGAAGGGAAGTATAGTGATGTTGCGGGTTGCGGAGGTGCTCGAGAAGGGTGAGGTCGCTGTGCGGCCGTTGAGAGAGTGCAAGGCGACAGATCAAATTATTCTCTCTGGGGAGGAGGAGTATCAAATCTGGGAGCCAAAGTTTACCTTCCATGGCTTTCGATATGTGGAGATTTCGGGATGGCCTGAGGAAGGGAAGCCGTTTGATTTGGCGACTGCAACGGCTGCGGTTATACATACGGATATGGAACAAACAGGGTGGTTTGAATGTTCGAACCCAATGCTGAATCAACTTCATAGTTTGTCTTCCTGAAAAGGAAACTGACAGGGCCGTCAAAGCTAATTGATATATAAGGCAACATCCGCTGGGGCATGCGAGGTAACTTCCTCAACATCCCAACTAACTGCGCCCAACGCGATGAGCGTCTGGGCTGGACGGGCGACATTCACGTCTTGGAGAATGCGAAAGCACGGTTCTTGAGTCCGAATGGGGAAATTATCGTGAGCTAGGTGATTGGGGGATATGAGTTTGAGTTGACGGTGAAGGTGCCGCCGAATACGTCGGCGGAGGTGGTTTTGCCTACTAGAGGGCAGAGTGTTTGGGTTGGGTTGGGGGTACATGAGTTTAGGGAGATGTATAGCAGACCGGTGTGGCCGCTTCTGCCGATTTATCCTGATGGTCACCCTCGTGATGATGATGAGCTTTGATTTGGAGGCTGGCGGTGCAAGCTAATTAAATCAAGCTCAAAATCAAATTCGGGTCTATGCTGTGAGGGCTACTATCTTTAGTTACAGAGTTTTCAGTTCACCAGGAGAGATCAGTTCAATATAGACAGGGTTACCAGTTAAAGCTCACGAATTATAGCGCTCATTTCTCAAAAATATCTGGATTCTGAGTTTCGGTTATCACTCCATTTGCAAGGTCTGAGGTTAAGGAATATATTTGAATCTATCATTTCCAGGGAAGATGCGACTTGGTGTTCGCGATTGACTCGTTGGACTTTTACTAGTTCTAATCGCCAATCAAGTCCACTACTTAGGATGAAGATATTTGGAGGTAAGTCGAGGTGATCGTAGATACGGAGTGGGCTGGCACCACGAGAAATATGCTACCTAGCGCAGAGCTTGTGTAAAACAAAAGTTGAGGGGGCATCACATTATGCGGCGGAGTCCTCGGTCATTCGTTTCGTCAAGCCCGACTGTCTTCAAAATGGGGCCAGAAAACGCCATTGTTGGCGATGTAACATGCTGTTTATCCTTTGGCAAGAATCCCAGAAAATTGACCAGGGCAAGGAGATTTTGGGGTACCCCAAAAGCGGTGCTGAGGTGGTTCTCCAAGCACTTACGACGGAGCCTAACGTGATGCCGTCCCCTTCCTAGTGAAAGTGACTACGAGGTAGTCAACCAGGGTCCAAGTAAGGCAGTGGCTATCCCGGTAGGGTATAAGCCTGTCGATCTTTTGGCCCGAACGTTTTGGGGGCGGCGATCGCACCCGATAAGGCGAGGCGTAAGCACTCTAACTTCCTGGAGCAGCGATACTGGCTTGGAGCCTACAGGAGGACATGGCATATGGCGCAGTGATTATTGCAACAAGTTCAGCATGCTACTTGAGAGAGCTGAACACCCCTAGGCCCCCACTAAAGGGCTTTCCACGGGGTGTTTCGTTAATGGCAATTCAGCACAAGCCTGAAACACTCGACAGCCTCGGCTCGAAGGGGGGAGAAGATACAAGACGAGGAGATGGAAACATGTCTTGATTGACAACGCGAAAAGATACCCCTAGCGTCCCACAGAATCCAGGACCGCGTACCACTGGTACCGCGACCATTCCACCCTTGCTTGCGTATACAACAGACTGTAGGAGAAAGGACTGATAGGCTCATGCCAGAGCAGGGGGCGGGCCGGCGTGCGGCATGACTGCGGGGGGTGGCCGCATTGGGTAACCGTGCATGCGGACGCTGTTCGTGGTCTTCATTCTACTTCCATCTCTTCACCTCTGATTCTCCAAGCCCTGAGACAGTGGGGGCGAATATCAACAGCAACTGTTAAGCGAGTTTGGGGGCCAAGCAAAAACAGAACCGATCAGCGGAAATGTCTTGGCATTTGCTTGGCAGTCCTCTATATAAGAGTGTGAATCTGAACAATTGACAGTTGATTGAAAGCCATTCTACACATCTCCCTTCATTCTAACCTAGCCTTATCGGAACTCACCCGTCATGCGTCCATTCACCTTTTCGCTGGCCTCCACGGCCGCCTTTGTTCTTCAAGTCGCGAGGGTCCGGCCGTTTCTGATTACTACCGAGACCTGGCTTGACCCAACAGACGGGGAACCAACCCTTCCACACGAATTTTTCCAAATTTTCGATGGCGAGCCAACTTGCTATGACAATGTTGGGATTTCATCTGTCGATCCAGGGATGCTGGGTATTGCCTGTGACGGCTGCAGCGCAGGCGCGGGCGGAGACGTTGATGTTACTAGGCTGGAGTGGAACCTGGACGACGATGTCTATGGCCATTGCGGTAAGTTGCGTCTCATCGAATAGGCCCCGCACGTTAGATCATGAATTGACATTATGTGTTTGACCAGTTTACAACGGGGGCCGTGGGGGTCCGTTTACTGACATGGATGGCAATGTCCGTGGGTATTGCGAGCAAGACACAGGGTATTCGTACAGTTGCACCTACCCTCCTTTGGGCTCGAAAGCCCTGGGCCAATCTCAACTTCGCTGTTGGTGGGCGTAATCGGTCCAAACTGGGACCGATCGGGGAATGTGGTGGGCTTCCTACTATGTGCAGTTGATATGTAGCTGCAATTTCGACCATTTGCCATTTGTTCTTCTCATTTTTTAACATGTATATCTCCTTGGATACTTGTTCTTGCCCTTATCACTTGTTATGCTCATCTACTGCCGGTTGTTTCATATAGCAATGAGAAGTGTCACATAAGCTTGTCCACTGGTCGCCAAGAAGGATCTATTGTTCTGACGATTATAAACAAAGCTTCACCGCAGGTTAGGTAAATGCCAAGATATTCTGATATCCAATAACCCTTTTCTGACCAGGGCACGCCGGGCGCATAAATTTCTACCGTCAATTGGGTGGTTCCGACGCCCCGGACTTTGAATACGAAGTAGCCCCACCCAGCGGCTAAGTTCCCAAGTAGCCCCAGCTCGACAATAGCGAACATCACTCTGGTCAATGGGAGTATGGATCCGCTTCAGTATCTGAGTTTTGAATGTGTGAGCGGTATATTCAACTACCTCTACCCCACGAATATCCGCCGCTGTGAATGCGTAAACAGGGGCTGGAGGGATGTTGCTGAGGCCTGGATTGGGGTTTATGGCCTCAAACTGCACTTTCACACATCGAGCGACATTTCTTCCGCAAGCAGACAATTCCGGGAGCTCGGTGAGGTCGCCGAGTGTACTTCATTTTAACTAGATGGGTTTATGCTAACTGAGCCGGTAGTTACTCTGACCACGAACCTTTCGCGAGGCAGGGCATCTAGTGTTTCTGAATATCCGGCGACAGCATTCATGTTTGATCTTCGGGGTCATTATGTCGCTTGGTATCCCGTAGCTTGGTATGACGGGGATCCGTTACTCACGGAGTTTCTAGGGGACAGGGTGAAGGACTCTTTGCGACAACGAAAGAAGATGAAGTTTGTCATGCCGAAGGGCGGTCGCATGTGTAATTTGCAGCTGAATGAGGATGGGTATTTACTTGTGAGCGTCACCCTCAACGCCAGCTCTGCCGACCATGGTCCACTCAGGTATGGTGCCATATATCCTTTTTGAGGGTGTCCACTGTGTCCAAAACTGACAAAGCATTGGCAGAGAGACCATATTCTGTCCGAGAACCGGCAGAGAGCTGTGGAGCCACGAGAAGCCAGTACGGGGAATCCATGAGTATTACGATTACCAATTGGTTTCACCATTCTTGCTAGGCAAGACCAGAGTCTACTACAAAGGCCGAGACTACCTAGAGCCAGCACAGATGGCAGTGTATGACCCGGCAACAGGAAATGTCCTCTTTGAGGTCGAGGTCAAGAATGAAGAACCCTACAGAGTTCGGAGAAAACATGTGTCTGATCAAATTTCACTACTCAAGACAAAGGACAAGGAGCTCGTTGCATTCATCAGAGTTTATCCGTCCCCTGTTATTTCCTCTGACATTGTAACAATCACGATAATTGACGGTGATGCTGGTCATCAAATTCAAACAATTGAGACGGTTACCGGTCACTACCGTGGATTTCTGTCGACACCAGATGAGAGAGTCTTCGCTCTCAGGGAGGTCGCCGACTTGTGCATATTCACAACTTCTCCCAGCAGCGCAATGGACGATATAAGCAGACCAGCCTCCAGACCTTCTACTTGGACAGTGACATGAAGATCGACAACCTTGCCATTCATCCATTCCTGTCCCTAGCTGTTTGGTATGACAGCAACCTGACCCCCAAGATGTCCATGTTTGCCAAACATCAAGGGCCCGCGATCGAGCCCGAGTCTTCCATATTTCCTGGACGAAAACACCAGTACCTAAGTGCTGCTGAGACGCGGAGAGTTACTTTGCCGGGCACCAGGCCCGCTAAGCACCCCAAACAAGACAAACACGGGCGCATCGTCTGTGTCATTCCAGCTGAATCAAGGGGCCATGACGTTGTCGAATTTCCAGCACGGGGCGACCCACGCAATAACAGCATCAATATCGCGATTTGCCTTCTCTGGAATCCCTCGCTAGGATTAATTTCGACATTAAATTTAGCCCATCTGGTCGAACGTCCCCTTGTTTCCGTGACCTCGTCCCCAGCCGGGATATCGCACGGATCCCAAAAGCCAAGTGTCGGGCGCGCTTGTCGAGCCTGTCGGGAAAGGCGACTTAAGGTGCTCTCTCCCGTCCCTCGTGCACATCTAGATTCCTCAGGGTGATTAATCATAGATCCTGGTAGTGTGATCTGACACGACCTGGCTGTAACCAGTGTGAAAAAAGAGGCCATGAGTGCCCAGGGTATCCCGATGACCTGGAATTCCGGTTTCGCACGCAAACCGTAGGCTCCTACAAGTGCAATATCAACACACCCCGACGAAAAGATGACACTGCCGAAGGACACCATTACAGTTCTTCCTCGAGCGGCTTAGCTTCGCACATAAATCCCAAGCCCCGACGTTTTCTTCTGCGTTGGGCCCCCCCGCGGGACAGGTAGCATGGTGGTTGTGCAGGAAGTTCAGGTACCAGTATCAGAGCTGGGTACAGGTGTTGTAGAATACAGCAAGGAATTTAAAGTAGGTCGCTGTGGCACTATAGTACTAGAACGGTGCGACAGTTTAGATCATATCGCAGAGTCCTTGAATTCTGTGTAGGGATAGGGAGATATCCAGGACTTGCTCAAATGGTTCTCCTTCAGGAACCATTGCCTGCCATTTGTGTTTAGGCATCAGGGTGCATTTGCGTCGGCCGCAACCGTCATAGAGCTAATGGGTTGTTAGTAAGTATTTCTCGCGTTCTTTGATAAATACATGAGGAAATATCAGACAGACAAAAGTTAAGAACTTACAGCAAGGGTTCGGACGAGACATAAGAGACATAGATCAATAGAGTGGTTTGGACCCAGCTGCGTGAGGAGCCGACACACCACACGTACATGAACCATCCAGGAATTAAAGTGGCGCGAAGGATTATATATCTGGGTTGGCAATTAGTCAAGCACATCCCTGATCTCCAGAGCAAAAGGAGAAACCAAGCATGGCATGCCTACCTCGAAAAAGCTCAGAACCACAGCCATCGCTACGCTATCTTCAGAAGTATCCCGAGCCCGGGAGAACCTCCTTACCACCTGCCGATATCTACCCCGGCTCTGCGCCACCAGCTTCTGGTCGCCGTCCTTTGTGCCAAAAAATAAAAGGCTAAGCACCTCCATCCCACCATTCATCAGTGGCCATTTGCCGTGGTTCTCAGGGAGGAATTCAAACCAGGAGAAGGTCTAATATACATCAGCCCCACTGGACTGTTTGGGGATATACTCCGATACGAAATTCGATAGAATTTGGGCCTGGTGGACAGATGTCACGTAGATAGTGATTGGTTCGCTGCTCGATGTACCCCGCAACCCTATATCCTGCAAATCTGTACTCTGCGGGTATGTACCCTAGGGCTCTGGGTTTTGGTATCCTGTCTCCTGGTATCCTGTGTTCCTGAAACCTACAACCTGAAAGTCCGTCTCCTAAAAGCTCAGTTCCTCAAAGTTCATATCCTGGGCATTCATGTCCCGGAAGCCTACATCATGAATACTGGTGTCTTCTAGGTGGGGGGATAAGTCGTTGAAGTCATAGGTGATCGACGTCCTCGCGGCCACGGCTAGGGTTTGGGCTGAGGCTGAGGCAGGGGCGAACACTGGCACTGTCACTGGCCCCGGGGCCGCAACATCAGGCAAGCTTCCTGCACAATACAAACGCACACATCGCGTGCCCACCTTCAGGCAATTCGCACATTCCGGCTCTCCCCCGTCACACTAGAATCATTCAGTCCCGCCCAGCCACTCCTCGTCCAGCCACTACAGTGATGTGAAACGTGTGTCTTACCTTCGTCTTCCGGTCCCGGCACGGCTCGCATGTTAGAGGGGACTCCCACTTCCGTCGAGGCATCTTCCATCCCAACTCTAATGCCCCCTCAGCCAATCATGGGAGCTCTTTCGCCGGAACTGGCTGGCTGCTGCAGGTAATCTTTGGCGGCGGCAGGTCTCGATCAAGTCAGATCGTGGGGTCGTAAAAGCGGGTCAGTCACGGATACAGCCCAGAAGAAGGTGGTAGCCTGACAGGAAAATACAAGCAGCTCACCCCCCTAAATAGTCCCGGAGTAAAAAGAGCTGTCATTGACAGAGGAAAGTGGGGAAAGCGGCTCTGGGTGCAGTGAGTGGGAGAGTCCTGACTCCACGTTGCCTTTGGTGCGGGTGGGCGGTTGGTTTTGGGACTTTTTCACAGGGTCTTCGTGTTGCCACTAGCCGGGAAGCGGCACGTTGATCTGCATCCCTGCGAGCCATATCAGCACCAGCTATTCCCTTCGACGGGTCATTTTAAGCCGGCGATTATGCGGGATTAAACTAGACATTGCACGAGCAGACTCAAATAGAGGAGGCATGAAATCAAGAAGGTATTCACCGTCGTGATGTTCGTGAGACTGCGAGCACAAGCTGTTCGTGTTGATGTCTGTGCGACGGATTGGGATCTGTCTCCCCAAAACATGCTTAGTGCCAACTAGCTCTTGCAACGGGGCCTTCTATTGGTTGGTTGTTTTTCCCGTCATCACAGCTGTTCAGGGTATACAGATTCGCAGCCTTTCGGATTGCCATTCTTAGTATCGATTGTCAGGAAATGGAAGACGGCCCGTATTGGAACATCCTTAGCGCAGGGACCAAAGGCTGAGGCATATGGCGTTCTGATAAGCCACAAAGCAAGAGTCCCCAACGAGGTGAGCGAGAATCATAATAAATAAGTTGAGCAGCTGTCACACAATCGACAGGACCGCACTGCCATGTTTATCTTTTCCAATATCCTCCGTAATGTTCATAGAAACAACGTTCCTGAAATGTCACGGCGTGTCTCTACTTTGTTTCTTATTTGCTGTCTCTCATCAACTCTGGCCGATGATCCAGGAGAATTCACCTACCCGCCCCGGGCAGGCGCCGCGGGTGAATTAATATCCAATTTGGTCTTCACGGTTGGCCAAAAGATAACGCTAGAATGGTCACTGGACAAAAGCTACGCGTCCTCATTAGACCTGTGGCTGGCCCAGGATGGTACTCTTCCGGACGACTTCAACAACTGCCCCGTGAAGGGATATAGCTTTTGCCTGAGGGTGGGAGGTTCGTAACAGATCCAGCTAAACCGACAATTTATCTTTTACTAACACTTTCTTTCCCTCCTTCCAGACCATGTCCCGAATAACGGATCTCTCCCCTGGGTCGTGACTCGGACGGACCCGTTCAACTTTCCTGTTTTCTATTTAATGGCCTACGATGGCGACAATGGCGATAAGCTGTTTAATTCACATTATTTCAATATAACCGGGCCAACATCCCCATCCACCATCACGATATACACAACTGTCACCGCGACTTCTACCTCCGTTTCGTCGCCGGGACCGCAGGACACTAGCTCTCCACAGTCGCCTTCCGGTATTCCAGTCGGTGCCATTGTGGGTGGTGTTATTGGCGGTATAGTAGCAGGGTGTATGGTTACATTTGCTTTCTTTTTCTGGCGGGGGAAGAGAGGACTCAGTAGGGACAAAATTGACAATACCCCGTTGGAGGCTAATCGGTCGATTGGCGGGGTACGAGCTGAGAAGCCGGAATTGCAAGGCGTGGGTAATATGGTGGCTGAGATGGAGGCTAGCTCGAGGCATCATGAGTTGCCGTCTCCGTAATATATGGATCATTCCATTCCTGAAAAGTATATCATTCCCTCAACATGAACAAGGAGCGATACTCTGAAAACGTGCAAATTTGTAGTTATATATAACTTATCCTTTTCATAGGAAAGGATCACCTAGGATAGAAGAGATAGAAACTAATATATAATTGCAACGCACTTTCACACCCTGATCAGAATGCAATTTCAATCTCCCATGCATTCCAGAACATGGATAAGTGAAAGGAAAAAAACAAAAAGCTCCCATCGATGGAGGAAGCTGGGAAGGCCTGAGTCAGTGGATCCAGTCTGTGGCGCAGGCTAGCGCTTCGCTTTGACCGGTCTCCACGTCGGCTCTAAGCCGTGAAGGGAAATAAAATGGGTTGATCTGCTTGGGTGGTGGTGAAATCCGAGATACCGGCGATTCTGATTCGCTCAGATTGAACCCCGGTTCTCCTTCCATGCCTCGTTTGCCTTCCAGTCCTTGATCGGTGAATTTCGAGAGAAATCGAATAAGCTGTTCGAAATCCGGAAATACGATCACAACTGTCTTCTTATGCTCCGTGCTGTTTTCTGGGAGGCTCTGCATTTAGTATCCCAGGGACTGTCGAGAAAGTCCAAGGGAGAATGTGCCCTTTCTCTTGCTTTTTTCTCCGTTGCAAATTCCACGCATACAGCCTCGTGTGATTAAAAATAGGGTCTTGTTTTCTTTTCCCAGAAAGTACAGAAAACATAAGTAAAGAGCATCAAATATTCTGACTTATCGTCTCTAGTTATCTGAGGCTATCTGCTTTTCCTTACCCTCTTCTAGGGATGTTTCCAACATGGCCAATTTTCCAGGGACCTTCTAACCTAAGGCTTGCACTTTCTCCCTCCTGCCTCCTTCGAAATTAAAACCTCCCTTGAAATGAAAGCCTTGAAAGTTAAAAATTTTAACCAGCGACCCTATCGCATATTTGACTTGAGACATTCCCGTCGATCCGCTTGAACAAGGTTGGCAGCTTTCAGTGGCTAGCGGGCCGGCCCATGCTACCGCGCCCGTTAAACTACCAACTTTCCGTCCGGAGCGATCATGGTTGATGAAAAAATCAACGTGCATTTAATGTGGGCAAGGTCGCGTCGTATGCACTGAAAATCAACACTGCGATATTTCCTCAGTTACAATTTCTGGAATTCATACCTTGACTGCGGGAAGGAATGTATCCCGTCTAGCAGTATAAAATAGAAATACACCCGAGAGAAACTATTTAATACGTTCTCGGCTTGCTCTACTCTTCCAAAGGGATTCACAGCCACCCAGGATAACTCTTTGCTGCCTACACGCATGACCAGAGAAACTTGGGTCAGTCCACCGCTAACGTAAATCCCGATTACCCTTGTCCTCCCGTATAGAGCCTTGTTTTCCAGGTGTCGACCCGAAGAAAGCCGAGACTCGTCCCTCCCCACGGGAGGGCGGCCGGATACAGTTTCCGCCCACGGGCCGGCCCCTGGTGGGTAGGTAGGTTTACATTCCTTGAGCCCCCTAGTGATCAGTCGCTAATTGGTTACAAGACTTGTGAGCACCTGCCTATCCCCACTGGATCTCCCCATTGACCAACAAGAGTAAAGCTGACCTGGGCTGGAATCCTTCCGGCATTCGATCCGGGGGTTGCTTCTTGCTTTTGTGGTGACCAGAGGCACAAAACAGACACGGCGATTGGCACTCTCATGCCAAAGCCGAATGATACCTATGCTTTGATGTGGGAAAGACAGCTTACCACAGATTCTAAGGTATAATTGTGGGTTGTGCCTCAATTTTGGGACTTACCCTCCCCTTGTTTTTACCACACTTCATGTTATTGGACACGAAATCTCTCCCTCAGAGTATAGGAGGAGCAATGAAAAAATCTATATACGAGTTCTCTCCCAAACGGTGGCCTCGAATAAGGATCCGGGGAACCGACCACAAGCTGAATAAACGGATAGGCTATCGCTGGGGATCGGATATCCGCAGGAGCAGATCACCACCCGATATTCCCCAGTAGGCAAGATTGACATCTCGGGCTCGCGTTCACCTGGGCCCGAACCCTGGTCGATCGATCTCATCAAGCCTTGTACCTCGTATTTGCATCATATAAAACCTCTGCTTCCCCTTCAACTACATTCCTCATTCCTAGCCTCCAAAGCTCACAATCCTATGCCTATTGAAAATTTGTTAAAGGATACCAAAATGTCTTTGAGAGAGATAAACCTCCCCACCTCAACCCTCCTCCCTGGCGCCGCTATCCTCGAGCTCGGAATCTACGTCAACATCTTCCGCCGCTTCCTCATCTCAAACCTCAAAAAGAGAGCCTCAACCTCAAACCCCAATGACTTAAAGTCCACTTCAACATATCAAATCTTCGTCCCACACCCCCCAACCTCCCGTATAGCTGACACAAACGGCATGTTTGGCGTGATGGCGTGCGCAAACATGCTCCCCTTTTTCCTATGCAGTTATATGCCCATCGAACAGAACCAATTCTTGTATGCGTCTGTGCCGATTCGGTTCTTCTTTACGGGGATGTGTGTGTTGAATCTTTTGGCGAGGAGGAGGGCAGGGATGAGTGAGGAGAGGTTCTGGGAATATATTGTTATGGCGGTTTTGGATGGGGCGGGGGCGGTGGTTTTGGGGAGGACGTTGGGGAGGTGGGATGGGAGGGTACCTTGTTTTGATTAACTTCTTTCTTCTTCTTTGCTCTTTGTATTGACATGCTATTTGATTTAGTAGATATTTAGTTGTATGAGAATGAAGGTATTAGGGACTAGTAAGATGAGTAGTGATGTTATATTAGATGTAAAGCAAAGTCCACCGCATTATTGACAAAATCAAGTACAAAAAGAAACCTATTTCTCAGCCTTCAGCTCCGCATCCGCCGCGTCCTTCTTAGCCCTCACCTCATCCAACTCCTTCTGATCCGTGACAGTCATATAAGAATTATAATTATCCAACGGCGCATCCTCCTCCACCACCTTCCACACCTCCTCAATTTTCCCCGCAACCTCCTCAGTGAGCGGCCCCCTCTTCACCCCCTCCAACGTCCCCTCCAACTGCTTGAAGCTAGAACACCCAAAGATCAACCCGTCCCCAAACTCCCCACTCAGCGCCGAATGATACTTAACCCACCGATACGCCAGCTCCGCCTTCGCAATCCCGCTCTCCTTCGATATGCTTTCCCACAATTTCAACCCCTCCATCATACTCGGCTTATTGTACAGCGCGTGGTAAATCGCCCCAATGAACGAGTTGGGGTCCCAGCGCCCTTCCCCGCCGGAAAGGATGTGATCGACGTTCTTGGTTAGGAAGCCGCCAGCGATGGGGCTGTATGCGTTATATGACAGGCCATGCTTGCGCAGCGTAGGCAGGATCTGGTTCTCGGCGTGTCGGGCGATCGCGTTGTAGTTGCCTTGATAGACAGTGGGGAGGACGTAGTTATTTTCTTTGGCAATGCGGATCACTTCGTCGACTTCTTCGGCGAGGAAATTGGAGAGGCCGAAGCGCTTGAATTTACCGGCGCGGTGGAGGGTGTTGATTGCGGCGAGGAGGGAGGGGAGGTTGGCGCGCCGGTCGGGCGAGTGCAGGTAGTATACGTCCACCTTGTTTTTATTAGTTTTCATCCATTAGGGGTTGAAGGGGGTTGGTTGAGAGGCTCAAGGGCTACCTGGTCGGTTTGGAGGTTCTTTAGGCTTTCTTCTGCAGAGGCGAGGATGTCCTCTGCCGTGGAAGCATCCACGGCGAAGCCACCGGGGTACTTGGTGTCGATCGCGAAGCGGGACGAGGCCTTGACCTGGCCGAGGAGGGCTTCGCTTTCGCCGTAGATGCGGGCGGTGTCAAGGGTTTTGACGCCGTTTTCTTGTAGGATGTCGAGCACTTTGGGGATGTCGTCGAGGGAGAAGCGAGATTGATCCATGAAGGATCCACCTCCGAAAATGAGCTGCACGTTGGGAGACATGATAATGGATAATTGGACTTGTTATAATGTAGGTGGATAAATTGAGCTGTGAGGCTGGTAGAAGATGAGTGAGATTGTTTGGTTGAGTATAGTTCTGTCTGAGGGTGAATGAAGACGTATTTATAGACAATTCCAGCTCACCTCAATAGTATCAACTTTCTCTCTCGGAGTCTTTCTCATCCACTATCGGATTAGGAACTGCACCATCCGTGGCCGGGACAGTATCTTCCACGATCCGGCAGCCAAACTCTTAACCCCGGATCAATTGGTAGATTAGCAAGCAATCTTGATGTCATTGCCGCAGCTATGAGTCTTTGGGGCGGGACGATTGTGGGAATACACTGATTAGAGATTATTAATCTGAAGATTATCAGTTTCATCATCTAGCTGCTACCTGCCGACTCTCCAGAACCTTCCTTGATCTGACAGCTCTGAGATCCCGTCGTGATTGGACAGTTTGAAATCAAGCTGTGGAAAATGCATTATTAATGGCCGCGGAGCTAAGACTGGTAAGTCCGCATTTTACCGGCTAGCCAATCAGAGCCCGGGAAGCGTGAAAAAGACCCCAAATGGAATCTTCAAGATCCACTTGGCGATGGAGACAAAGATGGCGCGTCAAAGTGTTCCTGCAGTTCCAGACACTAATCTGGGATTGGCAACTGCAATTCTTAGCTGTGAGGTTGAGCTTTGCATCCTCATCTGGAGATCTTTGACGCACTGAAGCTGCCTCACCAATCAAGTATACCGGGTCCGCCTCATCTAAATATATTTTCGACAAATTTAGCCCAGCAAGAACATAAGACAGGTACCATTAGGGTTTTTTTTGTTTTTATTTATTGATATCTGAAATTTTGCGTCGGTGACTTGGATCACGGTGATAGTGTTCAGAAATATTAACCAACAGCTCCCAACTCAATACCCTCCTCAGGCCCTCAACCCCACAACTCCCTCACATGCCTCCAAGTCCACACCACCAAAACCCCCCAAACCACCCCACCAGCCCACCAGCCTAACCGGCAGCAGAACCCCACAGAAATATACCGTAAACCGATCAAACCAGGTAGAGTGGTCGGGAAAGGATACTGAAAAGGCCAGCGCGAGGCAGGGACACCACGTCGTCAAGACCTAGTAGCCCTGGATGGGTTGAAGATGGTGTCTTCGAACCGGCCGGTGTAGATCCAGAAGAGGACCCAGTGCCAGCTGGAGTAGAGGAGCCAGAGGAGGAAGGTGTCGCTGGGGTTGAACCTGAGGGGTATGGATGAGGGGAAGACAGGCTATGTGTTATGCGATGGGAATATGGAGGATGTTGAGGGCCAGTTGGCAACAAGGGAAGGATGAGGCTTGGTGAGGCAGCAAGGCAGCAAGGCAGTAAGCCTTAAGGTACCCATCGGTTCTTGGCGGGACACCAGTAGATGATCCCGACCTAATTACCTGGGTAGGTTTGTATAGTATAAGCTGTGTATAACTCTGATTATGCACCGTGCCTGCCTTCAGTAGTTGCGCCTCGCTCCTTGAGAAACAGGAGGTTGAACCCGTCACCCCATTTTCAACCAAGGTCAGAGGTTACGTTTCTTTGCAGGTCTTCACCACGCGTGGCCCCTCACTCTCCAAAACATGCTCGTCATTGAGATAGTGTCGCTCCTTCGTAACATAGTCCAAACAGAGGCAATGGCCTCTGTCCCAATCATCTCTGAGATTACAGATGGGACAGTACATGCGTTCTCCATACTGGTTGATCAATACATCGCGGCTCAGACACTGGAGCTCGCCAGGAGCCCACTTCCGCAGTTCCCAGTCTTTTTCGTGCGGCGCATACTCGGCATAATCTGTTCCAAGCTCCACATCGGCGCCTGGAGAGATGGTAGCTGTCGATGGATCGTCGAACAGGGCCCGGATGGCTTTCACGGTCGCACGGTAGGCAGAGTCAGATTCCGGATGAAGCACCCACATGTTGGCGATGGAACGCACCGTTCGACTGGACTCGGTGGGACGGTCGATGGTGTTACTGCCTCGCGCAAGCAGAGCGGGGACAACCGGCGCGTGTCCGTTGACCGTCGCGTGGAAGAGTGGCGTGCGCCCGAGATTGTCTGGAGTATCTATCGCCCGCCGACGGCCCCCCGCGGATGTGGCGTCCCGATGGGCACGCTTGACCTTTTTCTGGGATCGGGTGGTACTGGCAACTCCAGGAGGACACATCGGTTCCATCGTCCACCAGAGCCAGGACCGTATTCAGCCAACCTCTCTCCGCAGCTAAGGATAGCGGTGTCCTTCCCTCAAGGTTCGTCAGGTGTGGATTCGCGCCCTTCTTCAGGAGAAGTCTCGCCATGTCCACGCGCGCATTCATCGCAGCCACCATTAACGGCGTGATCTCGTGTTCGTTAGGCGTATTGACCGGGGTATCAGCCTCAAGCAGCGACATGACCAGCTCGCGATCGTTCTGCCGCACACCCAACGATAGAAGCGCAGGCCTAGTGTCATCCTTGTCACCCACCAATGGGTCCGCTCCCAGCTCTAGTAACAGCAGAGCGACCCCCCACTCGTCATTCCGCAAGCCACTGTCCAGCGCCGTCGACCCAAAATGCTTATGGTCCAAGGGCGCGCCGGCTTCGATGAGACGTTTGACCACATCGTGGTGACCCCGCCACGCAGCCATCAACAGGGGCGCATCTCCCCACGGCAAGGTGTAGTGGATATCGGCCCCCTTCTCCAGCAGCATCTCCACGATCTCGTCGTTCCCACACTGCGCGGCCAACGGTAACGGCGCATATTGTCGCGGCGACTGGGATTCATTGGGGCACGCCCCGGCTTCCAGCAGGAACCGGACTATCTCGACGTCGTCCTCCTCGATCGCCATCCGAAGCGGCGTACTCCCCTGGTCGGGCCTCACGATATCACACCCTCCCTGATCCAGGAGCAGCTTTACCACGTCCAGATTGCCGCAACTCGCCGCATAGCTCAGGGGCGTCGTCGAGGACAACCCGCGGGACCCTCTCCAACAATTTCTCAACAATGGACACATTGCATTTGCCCGCCATGTAGCAGAATGGGGTCCGCGCTCCCCAGTTGTGCCCGCGGATAATACCCCCCCCGCGTTCGTCCAGTAACATGACCAGATCATCGTGACCGTTCATTGACGCCGCTTCCATCCTGGTCCCCCGGTGGGTCTCCCAGTTGACATCCAGCCCCGCATCGAGCAGGAGTCGGATGACCGCTTCATGGCCATTCTTCGCGGCGAGAAGTGCCCCGCTGATCCTGTCGTATTGTGATACAGGGCGTTGCCGTTTAAAATCCACCCCCCCCCCCCCCCCCCCCCCCCTGGGCCAGCAGAAACCGCACCATCTCCGTCTGGCCATGTTCGGCAGCCTCAAAGAGAGGCGTCGTTTCAATGTCGTGGAGGATTCCCCCCCCGCCTTCAGCGATGAGGCGTTTTAGCGTGTCAAGACGACCGTGCTGGCCCGCCCAGCGCGAGGCCGCGGCGCAGCGGTGCTCAACGGCAAAGCGGTATATGAGAGGCTGGAAAATCTCATGGAATCGGCGACAGCTCTGGAGGAATGAGTTTGCGTGGTGAAGATTTTCGGGATCGATGCTGTCCCATGTGCTGTGGAGCGGCTCGGTCGGGAGGTCTTCCAGGCGCATACTTTTAATTGTACATCGACTGACGGGATTTTCTAATCCTCACGAATTTGCTGGATTTTCGCTCCTCCTTATGCGCAGAAGCGGGGATCTTCATCTCAGCCTCTTTAAATAGCCGGTAGCGAGTGTGAGTCGTGGTAGGCTGGATGCGATGGCTCGGCCGCCAGCGGGCGAATGAAAAGCCACGTAATACGAGATCGACCCCTCGCTCAGCCACAGGGGAATAAAAGAACAGTCATCGCTCGCTACATAAGCATTTATAAACGAGCGCTGGAAAGAGATCAGCGCCTCGGTTATGTCCCTTGTTTGTTTTGCCGTCAGTTTTACAGCAGAAGATGACCGCCCGTCCGTTCAGTGTCCCGGTCGAAATACTCCTTCAGATCATTCAGTTTCTAGACTACCAATGTGATATCAGTGCTCTCAGCCGTGTTAATCGAAACTTGCACGACCATCTGACCCCCATTCTCTATGATGCCGTTATCTACCATAAGAACCCGCCTCTCTTGTCTGATGCCTTTGATAATCAGGACAACATTCTCCGATGGGCGGCGTCGAATGGCGTAGAAACAGCCGCAAGTCGAGTTCTTGATGCAGGCGCGCGGCCCGACCCCGAGGCCGTGATGCTGGCAGCCATATACGGTCACGCCAATATTATCCGACTGCTGCACACTCGAGGATTTGAAATCGACCGGGACTGGTGCAGTGAGGACGGACGGTACCCAGGGCGGCCGCCCGACTGTCGCTCCGCTCGCAGGCCGTTATATTTCGCCGCCCAGAACGGACACGAATCGGTTGTCCGCTTGTTGATCAGGTGCGGGGCCAAACGGGCGTACCGGGACAACTCGCCCCTCCTGGCGGCTGCGAGAAGGGCGCATGCCTCCGTCGTGGAGACCCTCCTCGACACTGGGTATGAACTCAACGGTCCCAGTTTCGTCTTGGAGACACCCCTGCACGTCGCCGTGAGAGCCGGGGACTCGAGCGTCATCAGGCTTCTGTTGGAAAGAGGCGCGGACCCCAACGCAAGAGACTACGAGGCGGAGCCGCCGATGACAATAGCCCTCCTCGCCGGTAATATCGGTTGTATCCGCACTCTACTAGAATATGGCGCCTCTCCTCCCTCGTTAGAGGATATGTCAGACCCGATCAACAATGATCGGTTGCCCATACTAGAGCTCCTGCTGCATCGGACGGATCATTTGGAGACGGCAGAGAGCCCGAAACACCAGAGCATGCTGGCTTGCCTCGCGGCCGAGTGCGGATACCACACTCGCATCGCCGACTACATCTCTCGTGGCTGGGACGTGGTCGATCGCCCGGTCCGACACCGGAGAGCAAAAATGAACAGCTCAGCCACCCCGCTGGCCCTCGCCGCGTTGAATGGCCGTCTGGAGACCGTCCAGCTTCTGATCTCTCGCGGCGCCGCTGTTGGCGGCCAGGAGGACCCCGATGAGCCGGCTCGGCCGGCGCTGAATCCTCTCGCGGCCGCGGTACGAAACGGACATGAGCGGATTGTCTCCATCCTTCTCGCGCATGGGGCGGACGCAAACACCGTGGACCCCGAGGAGTCAAAACCAGTCCTCTTTCAAGCTATCCCTTTCGAGCCCATCTTCCGGCTCCTCTTATCCCACGGTGCCGACATTACCACCCCAGCGCGGACGCAACTCCGAATCACGACGCAGGTCCTCCGGTACGGTACCCCGGGCGAGGTGCAAATGCTGGCGGAGGCGGGTGCCAATTTCAACCACACCAGTCCTGGCGAAAGGGGCCGCTACCGCTATACTAGGGAGAAGAGGATGACCCTCCTCGAGACCCTAGCTGAGAGCAGTGAGGCCGTCATCCACGCCGTCCTGGCAACCGGCTTCGACCCTCAACCGGGGGCCGACGACGAGCGCACTACCATCTTACAGGCCATCTCAGCGGCCAATCTCCCTTTCCTTCGACTCCTCATTGATCAGGGTTACAACATTCGCCATCCGGACTGGCACGCCGACTTCCTCCACAAGGCTGTCTCAGTCCGAGATCCCCAAATTAGCCCCGCAATTCTAGACCTCCTCCTGCAGCACGGACTATGTATCAACGCCCGGAATGGATTCGGGCGCACGGCATTGATCCAATTGTTTCGCAGTTATCCAACTTTTACCGATCCACGGGCCGCCCGACTCCTGCTTGACCGAGGTGCGGACCCGCTGGCACGCGCTTCCGACGGCACGTATGCGCTGCGGTCCCCGTCCGCGAGCCTGGCGGTGATGACGGCTTTGCTGGAGGCGATAGATGCTCGGGATATTCCGTTTGCCGGGGAGCTGGAGTCGCAGCTTTTGGGGGCGATCCAGCGGGGCAATGACGGACCGGAGGAGAGGAGGATTGTGATGGCGCTGCGGCATTTTTACTGGCGAAGACGTTACCCAGTGGCAGTCAGAGACGGTAGAGAGGAGACGAAATGAACCGACGAGAAGGAAATGAAGATTAGCTTGTATAATACCTAGATACCCTCATCCATTCCTTGTATGCATTGGTCACTGGTGGACTTTACCTACCTCTTCGTCCTTTGGTGTATGAGTTAATCTCTCGTCTACGCGAAGACATCAAGTCCCACCGAGCCATGCATCGCCGGCAACTCGGACATCCACCCTCCAACTCCACGGGTGATGAAATCGATGAATATTCCCGATCTGATTGATCGCCCATATTTAAACGAGCGGCCCCAGGGCGGGGAATCGAATACGAAGGGGCCGGGGAATTGCGCCACACTCACACGAGACACCAATTTTGGCGATATAGATAAGTGTAGTGCCCCTTGTATCCTTCCATACGGAGGAAAATCACCAAAGGCAGAGCAACCATGAAAAGCCCCTTCAAAGCTATGGACTAGAGTTTGGGCAAACTCTTCTACGGCTCCAAATACAACCAACGAACGCCAACCCAAAAAACACAACTCCAAAGTCCGGAGCCTGAACTTGATTTCTGAAAATATTACCGTTGACGAATGGTTCGCCAAATCATACGAATTTAAGAGCCACGATGAAGGGCTCATCCACCAACTACATCTCCTAAAGCAATATTTGGACGGATCGCCCCAGGGCGCAGATGCTCCCAGGTCAATCACCGAGGACGCGACCATCGGACCCAACGCCGAGTTTATGCTCGAGTTCTTCACCCTGGTCACTCAGACGTCTGAGCCACATGAGAAACTGTTTGATCTATGCATGATTATCCACGAGGATGAACACCTGGTTGAATTACGGGATGCCTTGATCCAAAAGATCCCCCAATGGGATAATAGTATGCCCCCGCCTCAAAGTAAGAAGCGAATGGTGTATTGACAAGGGTAGTATTATTCCACATGTTCGCCAACCTACAATACAAACACGACCCGAATATCAGAATGTGGCCTAATTTTCATTCCTTCGCTGCTCGGCTCGTCGGTGCTGAGATTATCCCCGTGGATATTGCGCAGCGCCACATCGCACTCGCGAAGGAGGGAGGTGACTTTGTCACAAACGAGGTGAAGAGGGATTTGGTTAGTGCAGCGGCCTCGTATTATCTCACCCAGGTTGGGCATTTGCTTGATGAGAAGGGGGAACTGAATTGAGGCGGGAAATGTACCTTAGATTTTATTGTACCCATCACGATCAATCGTTAGAAATACTGCTTAACCGTCCTCGAAATTCCATTCAACAATCAGCACAGCCACCGCGCTCTTCACCAAGACGGGATTCGATCGCCGAATCCAATAAGAAAGCCGCTTCAGCCTTGTATCGAATCAAGCCATCAAGCCACGCTGCAGCCAAGAAGTCAACCACGAGTGAGTCATGTCGTGCATCCCGACGCCACAGCCCATGCAGCATTCCAGCCACATTCCAATGGCAGTTGTCAGGAAAATTAAAAATATATGACATTCCTTTCCGGGTTCTAGAAATCCGAGTTGTCCCTCGTGTAAAAGCCAAGCGGACCATCAGCCGGGGCAACAGAATACGAACGGGCTGAAAAACGGTGCCCCGCCACGGCTGAGCCATCAAGAGAGGGGGAATACGAGCTCCAGGGCTGACCAATCCATATCCACGCGATGTTGCCGAGATATGATTGAGCAGCGGTTCGCGTGCTAAGATACAGAGAAATAAATATCCGCCTTCCCCCCCCCCCCCCTGTCTCCACCACAAGCTAAGAACAACCAACGAAGAACCAACGACTTTTCCCAGATTATATTTAACTATGGGTCTCTCAAAGTTTTTCCGCTCCTTAAAAAAGAAACCCGGGCACTCAAATTCTCATGACATCGCAAACCTAAACCTCACCGTCGACGAAATCAGCCTCGCAGAATGGTTCGAGCGAGCCCAAGAGTCCGCCGCGAAGGACTCCACCGAGGACCGCAAGCACCAACTCGCCGCGTTGAAGCTCTACGTCAGAACTGACAATACAATCCAGGCTCACGAGGCCATGGAGCCTATTGTCATGATAGGCCTGGACCCAGGCAATCCGTTCTTGGATGATTTTATCGCGCTATTCACGCAGACTTCTGACACGCATGCGAAAATGCTGGAGTTGTGTAAGCTGCTGCTTGATGAGGATGATGAGGATACGGTGGAGTTTAAGGGGGAGTTTGTTAAAGCTATCCAGGCGTTCGATGATGGTATATATTCACCAATCCCTAGTTCGGTGCATGTGGTAAGGGTCCGGGTATTAATAGATTCTAGGATTTCTAAAGTCATTCGAGCAGTTAGAGAATGAGCAAGATCCGAACATGAGACTCTGGCGGAATTTTCACTCGTTCACTGCCCTCCTTGTCAGGGAGGGGATTATCCCCGTTACTATCGCCTTCAGGCATATCTCGATTGCTACCGAGGAGGGCAAGTGGATTACCAATGATGCACAGCGGGATTTGTCCCGTGTCACGGCGTCGTATTACTTGATTGAGGCAGCGCAACTGATCTACTCGAGTCCGCCGCGGAATCCGGATGGGTCGCAGGATGGATCGTGGGGGACGACGGGGGTGCATTGGAAGGGGGCGCCGGGTCTTTGTGAGGAGAGGTGGCAGCTGTGGAAGGACCGGTTGGATAATTTTATCAAGATGGAGGGGATTATGGAGTCGATTGGGAATTTGGCGAAACAGTCGGATACGGTGGATGATGTGGCAAGGGGGAGTTTCCCGGATGTGAAGGGTTTGATGGAGCATGCGAGGAGAGAGATGGATGCCGTGACAGGGGAGATTGGGAAGTGAAGGAGGTCGGGGGAATGAGTTGATTTAGTGTGTGATTTATGGTATCATACGATATCTTCAACGAATTAGGAGGAATCCATACGGGTACATATGACATTTTCGAGTAATGAATTGGTCTATCATTTGGTTAGCATGGAAGAGCTCTAGTCCTCTGTTATCCAGCGTCTTTTGTGATTCACAAGACAGATATATTTTGGAATATCGTATATTAATTAGGCTATTTTAGAACTCAAGAAACTGACTCTAGCACTAGCTCACATCATAATGCAGCGTAATCGTCTCTTGACAGTCTCCAATTCACCTTGGGCACTTTCTAAATCATCCTCATTCAATTGCCCGTCGTCGGACCTTTTCTCCCACGAACCCCCCAACCAATCCCGTCGAGGATTCAACATCCTGGTTGCCCCGGGGGTCCTGAAGGTCTGCCGCACCTGCTAGGACCCCTAGGGACTCCGGGGTGCCTAGGGCCCCTAAATAGACCATTTTCCATAGATTGTGAACCAGATGGTCGGGTAGGGTGGCCGAGGCAAAGACATTTTAAACCCTAATATGGGAAATGGCATGAATTTGATGCATGATATCCCTGTAGGAGTCTGCTAGAGGAATTAGATGAGTTTTATTCTAAATTATTCTATCTAAACAATTCTTATTTAATAAACTCATTAAATAATCCATAAATGTTTTCGATGTCACATGTTCAATTTGAATAATTAAAAAGCGTGGGGTTAAATTTAAATTAAATATCTTTTCATCTCAAATCTGTGGTTCTAGCCCGATACCAGTTGCTTTTTTAAAAATACAGGTGCGGCAGACCTTCAGGACCCTCGGGGCAATCAGGATGTCGACCTCCGGGGCACCCAGACCATCGACCCCCAGGGCATCCGGGCCATTGACCCCCGGGGGAATCAGGACGTCGACCCGCGGGGCAATCAGGATGTCGAATCCCGGGGCAGTCGGGACGTTGGCCAGCGGGGGAACCAGGACGTCGACCAGCGGGGCAGTCAGCCCATCGACACCGGGGCAATCGGGACATCGACCCCGGCGGTAATCAGGACATTGACCGCCGGGGCACCCAGGCCATCGACCCCCAGCACAGAGCGACCCCCCCAGCTCAATCCCGGAGGGGTGCACGCTCGGGTGGTACAAGCAAGCCACCGCGGACAGAACGCGATCGAAAGAGGAAGGGGATGGTCCCTCATCATTGGGACCCCGGCCGCCAGAAACAGCCAGGGAGTGGGGGAACCGCCCGTGAGCAGCGGCGGCGTGGTGGGCGTGGCGGACGTCCGGCGACGGGATTGGTTGGGGGGTTCGTGGGAAGTGGGGCCGCTCCGGCGGCTGCAGCGGGCACCAGGGGGGTGCAGATCCGGGGGGGCGACGGGCTACGAATGGGGCGGGACTGGCAGTGGGCAGGTCCCATGGGAGGTTAATTTTGTTTAATCTGACAAAATTTCCAAAAATCGGCCTCGATGTGTAGAAACAGAATTTGTGATTCCGGCGGGGTTCCGGTGAAAAAAAGGTGGGGGTGGAGTGGTTTCCATAGGGGGGTGTGGCGGAAGGGCGAAAAGGGGCGTGGCCGAGAGTGGGAGCCTTAGCTATTAGGGCTTTTTCGACGTTGCCAAAGATGTGGTCCCGCCAAATGGATTTCTTGTATAAGAAGGATTAGATGGTCAATTGGATATACGACTTCTTTTTACCTGGCGCCGTTGTTGCCTGATCCAGTTCGAGGAATGGCTTTCGCCATTTAATAAGACAAGGGAGACTGGCGAGTCCCCTGGGTCAAGCGAGTCTGCTGTTGCTCTTTATTCCTCACATGAGACGTCGCATGGCGGGGAGAGGGCAGAGTCTGTTGATAACGCCGAGTCTACCGGATCGGCTGCATCTGGTGAGCCCGGTCATTCATTAAATGAGGGATTTTAGGGCATCAGACTGTATTGGGAACACTGGGTCCCCTGGGTCATCTAGGTGCGCTGACCTGGGGCATTGTATGGGAGCGCCCGCGCGGACTCTGTTAATGACTCTCGCAATGGCACGGCGGCTGAAACTAGGAGGTGGTCGAGGAGTTGTGGGGCTGGGCTAAGGTATCACTAGCATGCCCTAGATGCGACAGTCCTGACAGGTTCTAATAGCCTAGCTGACCTGGGTGACTCGCCAGCTCCATCGCAGGTGGACTAGCTTCGCCGAATCGGCCAAGGGTGTGGGTATTGCTACCCATGGTACGGCATGTAGGGGAGCGCTACTCGGTGCCCGCCTTCATCCTAAAGGCATGCTGGGTCAACAGCATCGGCGGCGCCCGCCACTACTCTGATAGTGATGTAGGCTCTATCTGTGGGGGGATATGCAAAACCCGGCTCCTGCTGGTACATGATATGATTTATTATTCCAACTCTCGCACAGAGGAGCCTTGCTATTAATTTCTTCTACCTGGAGGCGGAAGAAAGCAAGAGGCTAATCATCCTGATTCTGGACACCCCCCCCCCTTCAAAAAGTATAGTCTAGTATGATTTAGGCGTATGACTCTCAGGCCGTAGGTTTGAAGTCACCTTACTATAAGCCCACTAGGAGCATGGAGTTGGAGTACAAACTATGACAGCTGGAACTAGGATAGATGCAATACACACCTTTATTTGACTCTATGTGATCTGTGGACAATGAAACGCCTCAATGCTCGACCTCCTCCTAGACGAAGGTCTGGACGTCAACAGCGTGACAGAATGGGGCCGCACGGCCCTATTGGATTGTCTGCTCAGGCCGCTTTACCATCCTCCAGACCACGCGGTGCCCCTTCTGCTCGCACGCGGCGCCGATCCCGTCTTTATGAATGGTGACGGTGAGTTCCCGCTCAAGGGGGCCGCGACCTTCCGCGGTCGAAAGACATTAGAAGCTCTACTGCAGGCGATCGAGGCGCGGGATATTCCGTTTGAAACGGTAGGGCCGCAGCTGCGGGAGGCGATGGATAAACTTTCCAAGGAGGAGGTGGATGAGATGAGGTTACTGCGACGGTTTTACTGGCGACGACGATATCCGTGCGATTAGGGGGTCGTTTTCAATGTATATCGGATCGCAGGCCCGTCTAATAATTGCCTCGGTTGTTTCTAATTCTACAAATGTGATTGATTGGCGTCGGCCTTTATCCACAAATGCTTATTGACTTTCGGAGGGATTAATCGTCCGTTTGCCACTCCTCGGGGGCTACGATCCACTCCAAATAACCTTTTGCCGCTTGACTTGGCTAGAACCTCATTCTCCGTCGCCTTACTACATACCTCCTAGAATGCCTGTGGGATAAGTTGGACACTAAAACTGACCCTCCACAAACACAAGAATTCTAGCTGGTCGTGTGGGATTGTTACTCCCTAACTATCCAGTCCGTTCTGTATGCTCATTGTCTAACTAGTAGGAGGACCGTATATTGTACAAGACTTGAGATTATTCGAACCCCTTCAAGGGTGTGGGCATGTTTAATATCATCTGCGCGTCCTTCAGCACGTCCATCCGTAAGAGAGTTGAAATACCCAATTCATCGAGCAGTTTACTCAGTGCCCCCTCGCTCCGAGACAGCTGGACGTTCCTCGGGAGAAGACATTGTGCAGCCTGGAGCGGATTCGTCTGAACAGCGACCTGGTACCATTTTCCCGTCGATCTTGTTTATCGCGTTGTTCGTCCCAATCGCAGACTCCGACTGGAAGGTCTTCATGGCCGGCAGGGGTGCATCCAGCACCAAATCGGGTGTCCCGTCCGTCGCGGTGAGGTCGGCCTTGATGCGGCCTCCGTCCATCTCCAGATTGATTTTAGCCAGCCATTTGGGGAATTGATATCCGTATACACCTCGTACTCGAGCGATCTCGGTATCCACCGGCAAAGCCAGCACGTATCCATAGAACGTTCGGTTCCACACCGAGCTCAGGAGCTGGGTCGTACTGTAACTACATTTTCCCGGCTGCCGGACCATAATTGCAACGGACACCTCGTTGTACGGGTCGTTGTCGCACACACGGTACGAGTAAAATGTCACTGCGACCAAACCGTACCCCGGGAACGCGGTAATGGGCTGCAGAGGTGACGGGAGCTTAGGCCGTAACCGGTTGAGGGGCGCAAGGAAGACGAGTTGGACGCTGCTGGCGCGATAATAGAAGTTGGGTGCGTATATCCGACCGACCCTCGAATCTACCAGCTTCTTTGGGACCTTCCGGAAGAAATCCAAGTCGGGTCCGACGGCTGGATCCTGAGCTACCTCGTCTAGGTTTGGGTTCATGCGGTACCGGTCATAGTAACCACCTTTGGGTACATCGACCTTTTGGTCTCCGAACTCGACCTCGGTGGTCAGACTGTTTGAGTGTCTATATGGTCATTCAAGGGTTGGAACGGGATGAGGGTGAGGAGTAGACTTCGCAGCTACATACTATGTAGAGACTTTGGATGATGTTGTTGACGGGTGCACTGTAGCCGAAGACATGATGGTGGCAGTCCCCTCAAGTGGGACCCTGAGTTCGAGGATTGGGTACGTTTTTATTTCGGAGGGCTGATATGACCCTGGAGAACGATTTCAATGCCTCTTTATACATCTATGTAATTATTGGAATTTCCCCAGTGCATCTTGCAACCTCTTCCCCCCCGTCCGTCGGAGAGATTGTTGCTCCGTTGTGAGTCGATTGGGAGCCACTCAAATCGGACTCATGGTTATATTGTACCTCGGTCCACTGCGCGTCACATTCAGTTCAGACCTCCATCTGCTCCAAATGCTTCAATAATATTTGGTATGTTCCCTCCCGTACCTCTTTCTGATGCTCACGGATTTCGATGAGCGTCGCGATCTTTTTAGGAAGCCACTTGGGCCCTCTGAGCTTCTCCTCTACACTCCGGACGGCGTCCGATACAATGTCCCTCGTCAGCCCAGGGCCTGTGTCCAGCAACCGCTTGACTAACTCTTCGTTGTTCCCATAGGTCGCTCTCGCTAGCACTGACGTGCCGTCGCGGTTTTTGTGCCAGATATTGCTACCCATCCTTTCTAACAAGAGATCCATGATCTCATCCCAACCCACCCCATCCAGCAATGGGGTATCTCCAGAGTTATCCACGGAGAATATATCCAGGTCGTCACGAGCCAGGAGGAGCTTTGCCGCCTCAGGCTCCCCATATCGGGCAGCGCTTGCGAGCGGCGTCCGACCATCCGTGTCCCGGTAGTTTACGTTGATATCCGGGTGGGCTAGCAATGCCTTCATGATTTCTGGATTCGATAGAGACTCACACACGGTGTGAAGGGGGGCTCCTTTCGGGTAACGGTTTGCGATGTTGACACCCACGCCAGGTTGCTCTAGGAGCGCCTGCACCTTTCCAAGATCGCCAGAGCTGACGGCGAGGTGAAGAGGGGCCTCTCCTGTTTTGTCGTCCAGGGAATTTATGTCGAATCTGTCGAGAGAGAGGATGAATCGAACAATATTTTCAGTTCCTTCCTCCACAGCACGGTGTAAAATGTCTTCTCGGCGCCGTATCTCGGGGATTGAAGATATGACGGCTTCCAAAATACTTACTTTCCCCCGTTTCAACGCTTGTCTAAACAGTGCATCCGTTTCTGCATGTTGATCCGCGATATTGATAGCAGACCCTCTTCTGCCCAATAACTCTTGCACCGCATCCTCATGCCCCATGCTAATCGCCCAGACCAAGGGCGTATGCCCATTTTTATCCTTAACATCAGCCTCAACACCCTTCCCCTCCACGAGGAAGCGAACAAGCTTAGTATGGCCACTGAAAGCTGCAAAGTGCACGACACCGGCCCCATCTCTGACTGTCTGGAGGTTCGGGTCGATCCCTTGTTTGAGCAAGAACTTCACCATGTTGATACGGCCCTCCGCAGCCGCTGATATCAGCGGCCTGTGGAGCAATTGACCTCCTGAGCCCAACTTAGCAGCGACCCCTGGCAACTTGAGCAACAGCTTCATATCCTCAATCTTGCCAAGATGGGCAGTCGCCGTGAGCACCGCTTCCAATCCCCTCTCGTTGTCCTTGTGAGAGTCCTCCACGTCCTCTCCGCTGGCGCACATTTCGATAATCTGATCCGCCCCCAAATTCCCCAGCATCGAAATCATCGCATCCGTATAGACCTCTTGTAACCGGCCAGCAGTACCTGGGCTGCCTTCGCGGTCGGGCTGATGCGGGCCAAGTAAAGCCACCGCCTTGTCACTCCCTTCGATAATCATGTCGACCAACGAGTACGTGCCCTTGGGCATTCCAGACTCGCTGGATTCCCTCACGAGCGTCTGAAGGAGGCGCTTCCCCATTGCCACAGTCGAACATGTTGGTGGGCCACATCGAGTGGACGAATTAGCCTCAACATTCCGTGCCTTTATCGCAGCAATAAAACGGCCGATAACAATAGAATCAAATAACCCTGTTATTCCATGTTAGATGTCCGTGCATCCGTCCCACAAGAAGGAATATTGGAACGTACGATTCACAAGCCGCAGATTCATGTACCAGGCCAAATCGACCCGCGCAGCTCCGAGTGACGGTCCCCACTGTGTGTGCCAGTCCCATTTCCAGATAATGTCAATTCGACCCAGGATGTCGTGGAGGAGCTCAGTTGGAAGAACGGGTGCCATTTTTCGAACCATGATAAAAATTGGAGGGGGCGCAGCAGGGTCCTGGCTTTTTAAAGCTCAGTCCTGCCCCTTGCACTAGAGGGGGGCGAAGCCGGCTCTGTGGCTTCTGGATACGAGGCAAATGACGTGTCTCGTATATCTCGACAACGAAGCCACGAGATAAATGACTCAGGCAATCCTTCTAAGCCAAATATCCGCTGCTCAAACGGGAAAATTGAAAATATTTTTGAAGGTCGAAAATAATTTCGCCGAACGCAGATTATCTGGATGACTCAATCATTCGGGACTTTTTGCGTGTGGGAATAAGCACTCAGCCAACAAGGCCCCCTCGGTTACACGGCAAATGGTCATAAAAAGTCGAATCTCATGTTCTCCCAGGTTCGACAGTTCTTGATTGGACTCCAGAATTACCTTTCCGATGGTATTACAGATGAGGTCGAGACTTTTGTCCGTGAAACAATTTGAGACCTCATACTTATCTATGCTTGACTTGGCTCCCACCTTGTCAGCTAAGACCTCTTCCTCTAGCTCTCTATTTTCAATAAATGCGATATAATGGGCACGTCAGGCTTTTATCACCTCTGACTGGGTCTTCGTGGCGCAATGTAACGGTTTCCATGCCCCCTATGTTCATTCCAATGGGAGGGGGTGGTTCGATATAACGCCCTCTGAGCGCTCCACCCCCGTACGCCACATTTTCGCTTCAGAATTCTAACTATGTCATCATAGCCAGCTTTCGCTGCGTGCTCAATAGGCGTCATCAGGTTGCTATCTCTAGACACAGTATCAACAGCCGGGCATTCAAGGAGTAATTGAACCACTTCCTTGTAGCCGCCTCCGGCAGCCCAGGAGAGAGGTGTGCGACCATCCTGGTCCTTTGAGTCCGGATCGACATCCTTCCGCTTGATCAGTACTTCCACGACCTCTTTATGCCCTTTCTTAGCGGCAATGGACAGTGGAGTGCGTCCAGAGTGGGTCTTCGGGTCTGGCCAAACGTCTGCGCGGTTTAGCAGCAGCTGGACAACTTCGATGCGGCCTGCGCGGCAAGCGTAGCACAGGGGAGTCCAGCCATTATTGTCCTTCATATCGGCGATGACATCCGACCTAGCTCCTAGGAACCTGACTACACATGTACTGCCCGAATCGGCGGCCCAGGATATAGGTGTTCGTCCATCACCATCCATCGAATTTACTGTCCACTGATGATGGTTAACCAACAGCTCCACCACGTCCTGATTTCCTCTTTGGGCTGCCACCAATAATGGTGCTCGGCCCTGATCATCCGTCATTGTGGTGATGGTGCGTGGTAGGTTCATCAGAACTTTTACAATTTCGAGGTGTCCGCTCCATGCCGCCCACCAGAGAGGAGTTTGGCCATATTTATCTTTCCGATTAACGTCGACCCTGGGCTCTGTGATCAATGTATTTACCACCTCCAGATGGCCGTTTTCAACAGCGAGGGATAGCGGCGACCGCTCATAGTCAGCGCGGAGATTCGGTTGTGTCTTAGGCTGCGTTATTAGAAGTTTGACCACTGACTCGTGACCCCCCAGCGCTGCCCAGGCTAGGGGGGTCCAGTTGCATGTTGAATTCATGTCCACAGGAGCCTGTTTATTTTCCATGATCAGTTTAACGACTCCATAATGCCCAGATGATGCAGCCCAAGAAAGCGGCGTCCTGCCATTCTTGTCCTCTGAATCTACCCCAACATTGGGTCGATTTATCAGAAGATGGACAATATCTTCCCGTCCAGCCTCCGCAGCCCAAGAAAGGGGAGTCCGCCCGCTGTGATCGGGCGCATCTATCCGAACGTCATGACGATCCACCAGCAGGCGAAAAATACTCATATTTCCTCCCTCTGCTGCAACAGAAAGCGGGGTTCTCCCACTCCAGTCCTCTCGATCCGCTTCGACGCCTGTGATGAGGGACAGTTCCGCAGCAATGGGATACCCTTCAAGAACGGCGGCCTGGAAAACGCGGTGAGGAAATATATTTTCGTCGTGCTTGGAGTTCTCCGGGTTCATCCCGATCCATCTCCGGAAAACACCTTGGAATAGATTACCAGGCTGGCCACTCAGCTGGTCGTTCAAGCGGGATAGGTGCCCATTCATGGTCTTGTCAACCTGGCACATACCCATATGTACCCTCAAATATTGCGATGCGTAGGTTAACAGCGGCCATTTACTAAGATGTTTCAAAAACATAGTAAGCTGGCAAGGCGTCCAGAAGTTGAAATTCGAAAGGATGTCTTCGGGGAGCAGAGCCCGCGTAGTACAAAGTACCAAATATCGGATGCATGTGGTAGTGATGTGCAAATGAGCCTCGTGTTCACCCAATTCCAACCCTGTCTCTGCTGCACAGCGTGATGGTATGATAAGAAATTCACGAACTGTCTGATGCATGACCTGGACGACTCGGCTTTCTGGGGAATTCATTAACTTTAAACCCAACCAACGCGGGGGTTGTTTGAGGGATGGATTTCCGTACCATTATGGCTTTTCACTTCCAAAAAATTGCCTCCATAGTGCACGATGGACTGCTGAAGGGGAATCCGCCTCTGAAACAGGCCCTCTTCTGGGTATAATATAGGGGGAGTTTTATCCCAAGTTGACGACCAAGGCAACGTACACCCCTGCGGCTACTTCTCGAAGAGAAGCGCCCCTGCAGAGTGCAACTATGAAATCTATGATAAGGAGCTATTGGCTATCATACGTTGCCTGGAAGCTTGGGACTCGGAACTCTGATCAGTAAAGGAGTTTACAATCCTTACCAATCACAAAAACTTAGAGTATTTTTTTACACCACGCAGGCTGACTGAGCGCCATGTATGATGGTCTCTGTTTCTTAGCCAGTTTAACTTCAAGCTCTATTATATAAAAGGAAGCAGTAATAAATAAGCTAATATATTATCAAGGAAAAACCAGGATTAACTAGAATTAGATAATAAGAAAGTATAATCTCATATATTCTAACTAATTATTAATAACTAGATTATAGTGCTAGTTTAGTAAGAATCAGACACAGCTCTAGCTGATCTAGATTATATAAGATACAGCTAAACAAGATAATACAGATTATATTAATATATAGGACTATCTAAAAAAAGAAAAGAGAAAGTTTTTTCCCTAGCTTTAATTAAAGGTCTCTCCAGCTAAGTATGCCTTGAATAAACAGAGGAATATTCTCTTTTAAGGGTGGTAATGGGTCCTGTTCTTAGAATCTCTGTATATAAGCCTAATCTAGAAGACTTATAATAGCATTATAACAGGCCATCCAGGAAGAAAGATAATATATATATTAATTAATTAAGAATATTTCTGGCTGCTAATGTTACAGGATATTTAAAAATTTATATAAAATTATAATACCTATAAAAAAATAAAGATCTAGAGAAACTAAAAAAAAGAATTACTAAAGCCCTTACTAGTACTAGATTATTTTTAATAAGATTTATTAATAAATTTTATTACAGGCCTACTAATAAGTAACAGGTGTATAAATATTCTTATAATAATTAATTAATTAATAAAGAAGATTATTCTAGAAGGAATAATTAAAATTACCTTAGAATAAGTTACTTGGACACTCATATGCAGAGTAATTAATAAATATAATTTTTCTAATTTTATTATCTTAAATTATAGTTTATAATTTATAAGCAAAGCCTGGACATGGGTCTGTGATTTAATTAAGATTATTTAATATCTCTTTATTACTTATTACTCTTAGACAGATGACTTAACAGAAAGGGCTAATATAATAATTAAAATTTATCTGTATATATATATAAAACATGATTAGTAAAATTAAAATCAGCTTCTTTCTCTTATAGAACTAGTAATTAATTACTGTATATTAATTAATATAAAAGTATCTCCTTTCTTCTTAGTTTATAAAGATAAATGGAACTACAGTGCAATGCCTGCCTATTTTGTGGTCTTCCAATACCTCTTTTACAGTCAGTTTGCACCAACTCAAGAAGGCTATCTCAGGTAAACCCACGGAACTTTCCCAACATACCCACCTACACCCGTGGGCTGAATTTACAAGAACCACTTAAATCTCAATGATAATTAGAAACCTAAATATCAACTCTAGCCTCTAATCCACCCCTGATCCATCCAGCAGAAGTCATAGAAATAATCCAACCCATACCCACTATTAAAGCAGGTTCTAGAAAACTGTGTTCCAGGCTATTACTTTGCTTCCATCTTAAAAAATAGTATCATAGTTCAGACACAGGCTTTTAATAAAAGCTATATAAAATCATATTTTAATCCTGTTTACAGAAACCTCTTATACTTATATTTATCTATATTTAGACCAGACTGGTACTTTTTATAATATAAAGACAGTTGTATCCTGCTCCTCCCTCCCTTAAACCTCCCCTAATCTTTAATTTCATCACATATTTTAATATGCCCAGTTCCTACCTTTCACCTATAATATATAACATAATACTACTATAACAAGGCATCTAGTCTCTATTATATAAAAGCCTTAATTCTTGTAAAGGACTGAACCCTAACCGCCGCAGGTTCCGGTGCCGTTTGCGGAGCATTCCCACCCGCCCTCCCCGGAGTGCCCGTCGTTCTTGGCGGAGTGCGCGTCGTCTTGGCGGAGTGCGCGTCGTTTCCGCGGGAGTGCGCGTCGTTTTGCCGGGAGTGCGTGTTATTCTTGATAAAGTGCCCATTATTTTAACCTGAGTGCTGGTTAAGCTATATATTATCTTCCTTTACTCTTAACTCTGTCTTTCTACTATCTTAATTTCCTTCTCTGACTAATCCTCTTTTCATGATCACCCGGAACGCCTGATTCTTCATGGCAATCCAAACCCTTGGTCACCTCCACTGTGGAGAGAATAAAAAGGATTCGGAAGCAAGAAATCCTATTTAATATCTTAATTTCTTAATTTATAATCTTGTTTCTTACCTTGATAACCAGATCCTCTGGTGTTTCCAAGGGCCTTTTTAATCCCAGCCAACCCAGGTTCACCGTGACGCACGGATGGAGGCCAAATGAGAAAGAAAAACCACAGGATAAAGAATATTATACCAGACAGATCATAGCATTTGTAATCCTGATCCACTACTAAGATAAGATTAAGAATCAGCCTGGTATAACTAATCTGCATAACTAATCTGCACTCTGGCTCAGGAACAGGAAGAGTATTTATAAGAATAAAGATTAAATTAATACAGCAGGACCCTGCGCCGGTTGCCTGGGTCTTAGGTGGGTGGCCCCGCGGCGTCACGTGCGCGCTTGGAATCACCCACTGAGAACAGGTGGTCAGAAAGACCGCGGAATGAAGATTAAATAATATAAATAATTTCAGAGAGTGATCACCGGCACTATTCTAGTTATAAATCTATTATTAATGTTTATCAGAATGAATCTACTGTTTAATAAGGATGTAAGAAGACTACCACCTGGGGCTCTTTAAGATCCTGGAGTGATTATATATTTTCTTTTTATCTTTTTTAAGATTTATTTAAGTAAACCAACACTGATGAATCCCTGAAGGAATCAAATTTCAGCCTTGTATTAAAATTATAATGGATAAACTAAGCTTCCCTCAGGATGAAAAAGACATAGAAGAAATATAAAGGTATGCTATTTATTATGCAGGATCATTGAATCAAGCTTCCTGGTTAGCTTTACTTCTATTTAAATTCCACAAGTCAGCCTGCTGACTTATCTAAGTATCTACTACCCCTAAGTAAAGAAACCAAAGAAACCCCCCTGATAGTATAATCTAGGTGACAAGGGCATCCTTTCATCACATATCTAGTTTACTATGAAATGAACAGCAAGGATTATAATATTAAATTAGCTAGAGTTTACCAGGGGATCCAGGGCATTGCTAGCTTTATTTAAGATATTGCTGGTTCCCCCTCCTGCTGTGCTAGCTCCACCAGTAATCTAGATTGCTAAAATATTAGCAGAGTTCCTGACCTGGTTGCCCCCTTTTGATCACAGCCAAGAATCCTGGCCACAATCAAAACTGGGCGACCACCACCCAATCAGTGTACACATACCGCGGGATCACCGTCCGGGTTGACCTTCGGGTGTTTGGCCCCCGGTTCCTCCCCCGACGCCTCTAGATTGGGCCTCTTATTCGGGAACTTCAGGGTGATCTTGGGCCCTCCGAGATCCATGAGATTCCCCATGCCTAATTAACTGTGATTCACGCCCAGAATGCGGCACAGCTCGACGGTCACATATTGGTCAATCAGCGCAGCTTCCGCGGCCGCCACTGCATCCTTATCCAGACTGTCCTCGTCGCTGCCGTCCTCGGCGGTCGGGACTGTCCCCGCCGCCTGGGCCGCGGCGTCCACCTGCAGCTGGATGAGGTTATGGAGCTGACCCATGATCTGGGGCAATACCTTTTTAAAATTATTATGTTCTAGCCAGCAGGACATAGTTTAATCCTGGAAGAGGATCCAGGCCTTCTGTTTCTCTATTTGGCCAAGACAGTGGATGTGCCTGACTGCCTGAAACAGGGTATTAAGGTTCAAGGTGGGTTTAAAGATGATGACTTGCAAGCAGGTACAGTGGAGATTAAGACCATGGGCGCCAATGGCAAACATGATTAGGAGAATGGTGCATTTATTATTCATATTATTAAAGTACGCGACCACCAATAAGTGTTATGTATCATTTATTAAGCTCCAGATCATGACATATGGGACACTCAGCAATTCTAATCATATCTTAATAAGTCACATAACTAACGGCCACTGGCAGAATATAAGGAATCATGGGTGGGATCTGTCGGGCGCCATGGTTCATATTTCCTTATTATTTAAGATCTTAAAGACATAGCATAATTTTGGGCTAGAGCCCATCAGATACCAGGCCATGGCTAATTAACTAGGGGGCATGATATTATCTAACTTCTAGGTGGTCTGGGACCAGTAGTAGGAGAACTCTAGATCCTGGTATTCAGTATATTTCGTGATGGCGTCTACATAGGTCTTCTGTTTTGCTATCCTGTTAATAAACTATTTGAGTATCAGGCTAAATAAGAGCAGATAGAGTCAGCACATGACATCCTAGTTCATGAACTATTTGTGCCCATCTGGGCCATTGTCCTTATCATGTTGGGTCAGCCTCACAGCCAGTTCCAGGTATTGCTTGTTGTGAACGGTCTGCGCCCGCGGTGAATAGATCAAGTTAATGGTCATTAGCTGCATGGGAGGGATGTCATCGCCAATGCAGCCCAGTGATGGATTGGTGGGATTAACTGGATGGCCCATATCGTGAAACAAGCAAACCAGACATATAATAATGGGCAGCACATGGTACCCCCGGCGGGCCTCTAGATGCCCATTGGTGGCCAGAGCCGCGAAACGCTTCGGGGCCAGCAGATGATATGGAACCGGAGAGGGGATGGTCTTATTATTGGAGTATTGGGCATATTCTGCCACGGGGTCTAACCTGCTGTCCCTGCCCCTGTCCCCATTCCTGTCACTGTTCCTGTCCTCTTCCCCGTCCCCATCGCTGCCCAAAGCCTTTATATTGTCATTATAAAATAGCGCCAAGTACCCGCACAGATCTAATAAACAATTAAACAGCAGGGTGGCAGTGAGCAGCCAGATATGCCGGGTGTTGAGCAGAGCAATAGATTAATGGTTTAGGGTTCAAATAGTCTTCAGGTTATGTCCCTCATTAGCAATAATTCGGCCAAAGAGTCCTTGCATCCGGGTTTTAATCAGCAGGCGGGCGGGAGGGGTCTTTTGATTATGGCCGGGATCCTGGCCACGATCAAAACTGTCGCCACCAGCGGCTTCCTGCAACTCACCCAGCTTTTCAATCACGGATTATTGAGTGGGGTCCATTGGGTCTCCATCCTCATCCCCATCTGACTCGTCGGATTCGTCCGCTGGGTCCTTGGGGTCGGCCTGGGTCTTTCCCTTTGGGTCATTCAGGTTGATAATCTTCAGGGTCCGCTGGGCCCATGTCCTGTAGGAGGTGAGGACAATCATGCGGGATGTCTGCGGGTCGCAGGGATCCAGGTTACAGAGTTGGCTTTTAAGCTCCAATCAGGTATCAATTGTAATGCCTTTCCATTTAAGATCTGATGTATTCGTCGACAGGCCATGGAAGAGCAGGAGGGTGAATGCGTCCCCAAAGCGGCTGTAGATCTCGGCAATCCACGTGTCCACCAGGATGGGCGGGCAGACGATCAAAGTCGGGGCGTGGTCATAATTCGCATCCGTTTCACCACGAACGCTGGCCAGGTAAATCAGGGTCAGCGCGGTCAACGTCTTCCCCAGCCCGCAGGCATCGGCGAGGATGCCCCCCTTCACCGTGGAGTCCTCCTGGCCGAGCATCCATCGGACGCCGCCGACCTGCCATGGCTTGAGCGTGATTCCGCCGACATTTAATGTATTCTTCAGCCGTAATTCAGGTTGTTTGGGATCCAGGCCGAGATCGGCGCAGGCCACCATGTAATTTGGCCCGGTCGCGGAGAGGCCTATCATATGTTTCCTCTGGGACAGGTCCGAGTGAGTGGGCATCGCTGTTTACGCGTCGCCCACTACATTGGGGTCACTGTCCGGCTTGACACCACCCGCCTCGCCGCTGGCCGTGAGCCGGCTCATGTCCTGGCACCCGGCCCCATCAGCAACCACTGTATCTGTTGGCTTGGAAAGGATCAGGGTTTTCTAAAAATTATTTAAGGTTATTATATTCCAGAGAAGAACCATTTAGTCTTAATAGTCCAGGGCTAGGTGGATGATCCTAATAACCTTTCTAGAGTTATCCAGTGCCTTGTTCAGGGTTTCTATCATGAACATTTCATTTCTCATGTACTCTACTTGCAGGTCATCATTTTCTTCCCCGGGCACCTTATTATTCTTGTTAACCATCTAGCACAGGTCTTCAGTAGATAGCCTCATCAGCTTGTCCGTCTTCAGCTGCGGCCGGGGCCGACTGCCCGATGCGCCGGCCGCGGCTTGTGGGCAGTGCCAGGAGATGGAGGCCGGGCTATTTGCTTAAGTCTTCTTTGGGACCTTTTTTAACTTTACTTGCTTGTAAATTCAGACAAGCAACTTTCAATCATGAAAGAGATCATATTAGTCAAGCTTTAATATGTTTGGACCTGATCTACTTCTTGAAAAAAGGCCTGGTTTCTTTTCCATCAGTTATATAATATACCAGATCGCGGTGATGGTTGAAAGCAAGTCCTCGGTGACCCCTTGGGTTCTGACCACGGGTCTATTCGGGTTGACAAGGGCGGTCTTGGTCAAGCTGTTAAATACCCAGTCCATTAACTGGTTTTTCACAGGAAGCTTGGAGGTTGGCAGGGTTGGGCATTTATATTTATTTTCTCGCCAATTGACCCACTGTTCCAGAACCGGCTTCATTGCCTGATCTGTCAGATACAATGCCCACACATCTGCCGTGGACTGGAGTCCGAATACTGCGGCCAACTTGGGGGTGGATTGTTTAATGTTGTCCACAAAGCTCTTGTCATAGTCAATCCCCTGCACGCCACACGGGCTCGATCCTTGGCCATTTTTATGTGGATCTGTCGCCATTGTGCTATACCCGTGTCAGCAGCCGTACATCCTCCATATAGGGGGCCCGCCTTTTGATCACAGCCAATCAAGGTGGCCGCGATCAAAAAGGGGAAGGGGGGGGGGATTGAGTTATAGGGGTAGTTTTTGATCACAGCCAATAAAACCAGCCGCGATTAAAAGAGCTTGGAAAGATAAAAAGATAAGGGTCATGATTGGAGGGCAATTAAAAAAAAAAAGCAGAAGAGGCATGGGCAAAAGACTAAAAAGCATAAACTAATAAAGGGGGGGGTTACTTACTAGATACTATACTAGGTGACACCAACCAGATCCTGGAGAGTTATTAAACAAGCTAAAATTAGGGAATACCAACCATGGAATGAAGAAGGAGCAGGAGTAAATCAAGGAATAAATAAGAGACAGGGCAAGATAGGCCAGAGCTGATGAAGAATGGTATGAATAAGGTATAGGAGCCAAGGAAAATATAAAGTTTGGGAGAAAGAGGCCTGGTAGGGAGAAGTAAAGAGGGAGGAAGTAGGTTTAATTAATGTATAATATGAAAAGGTGTGCGGGTCAAGAAAAATATGAAGTTTAGGAGAAAGAGGCCTGGCAGGGGAGAGTGAAGAAGAAGGAAGTAGGTTTAACCAATCTAGTGAGATATTTATACAGCCGCTTAAATAGCCAAGTGAAGTGAGGTGAGGTGAAAGTAAAGTGAGGTGAAAGTAAAGTAAGATGAAAGTAAAGTAAGGTGAAAGTCAAGTGAGGTGAAAGTAAAGTAGGAAAAATAGTCCTTAGAAGAAGAGCACCCCGACTTTACTCTTAGATCTAGAGTATAATAGTTAAAGGTGATTAGAGTCAAAAAAAAGACCAGCCTTGAGCATTAAAATAATATAACAAAACAGAAATAAAAGAAGCAGCCAAGAGATTTAAATCAAAGGAATTATTTTTGAAGAGAGTATAATTTTAAAGGTATTAGATCCAGGCTTTCAAGGCACTGGCTAAGGGGACTCAAAGTAACAGTTCTTACCATGACAAGTAACAAAGAAATCCTACCTACCTTTTAAAACTTGTTAATTAACTGTACCAGGGTCCGGAGAAGAAATAAAGAAAAACTTAGGCAGGTAAAAACAAAGACTAAAGTCAGGGCGCAAGCTAGCACATTGAAATAAGGTAGCCAGACATAACAGTCAAGGAAGTAGTCAGAGAGAATAAAGAGAAAGAGAGAGTTAAAGAGTAAGTAAGAGAAAGAAGTTAGCCACACACTTGGCTGGCCCTAAGCTCTAAGCCAACAAGTCTTTGTTTAACTTGGGTGAAAGAATGAGTGAATTAGCTATGGGGGAGATTCTAGAGCAAATACAGCAAATAACTATATTATGAATAAAAGGGTTTTTTTTCTGTCTGAAATATAATTGGTGCAGCTGGAGGAGTATATAAAAAAAACCTGGCTGTAATTAAAAGACATTTAATTAGTTATGGGTTGATTAATCCACCACAGTATGTATGTAGGGGCAAATTACAGGGGAATTATAGATTAAAAACACCCACACCACCGGAATATATTATATCTGAACTAAATAAGGTGTATAACCCTCTTAGATTAAATTTATGGTACAGACAGTATAAATGCTAATTCTTACCAAATCCTCAGCAATTAATGCTTTCAAGATCAACCAATGGGTTATACCATGCTTGATTTATTGGATATAAACCCTCCAACATAGAATCTAACACCATAGGATATAACATTTTAGTTCAACCATATAATAAAAGAGTAAATATCAAATCCATCGGATCAGACTGGATGGGGTTTAGTTAGGATTAGTAAGACAACCATCCTTCAGATCTAGATCCAGCTGCGGTTAAATAGCATTTGAAATATCTAGTTATGAAGATATTACAACTTGCAAGGTGGGAGGGTTTTTAATTAGAGCTAAGATTGGCCATGATTAAAAAGAGCCTCTGAGCCAAATAAGACTAAGAATCTAAGATTAATTATTAAAACCCCTGCGATTGGGAGAAGGTGCCTTGATAAGGAATGAGACCAACCCCTTTAACTCCATTAGGGTACTATTGACTAGCTGGGCCTTCTATCTCAAAGTAATATCCAGTTTTCTTTAGGGACTGAATATCTACCTCTTTTAGATACCTGCGCTGGGCCTTCATTCCCTTGATCTGATGTGCACTATAGATATATTTGTGAAAAGTGCCCTTTGATGCCCTAAGGAAAGAACAGCCCGTGAGCAAACATTTCAACCCCTTTTAAACAGAAAGGTGGGGAAAGGCTTGGACCGGCTCGGCCTCTTGGAGTACCTGGTAGCTGACCTGTAACCAGGACATATTTAGCTGAGTCAGGTCATATTCTTTAGTTTTACTTAAGTAGGTAGAGTTTTGGTGGATATAAATATACAGGAGCTTGCTGGTTGCAGGCACACACTTATTACATTTCTGACATACTAGGATCTTCCATCAGGAATAATATACTAGATAAGGCCAGGGCAACAGCCTCCCATCCATCCGCGTGAGTATATTATCAGGTATTAGAGATTGGTGGGTGGATGGTGGCTGACCAACCCAGGGCGAAACCCCAGGGCAAGCCTTGGTTAGAGAAGGCACTGGTCAGAGAACAAACACCTGCCATGTATAAGATGCCACTTGAAAGGCCTCAATCTAATCTGGTGTAAGGCCACGTGGAGCACCCTGATCAACAGCATAAATCTACTAATTAATGAAAGGCTTATATCCCGCCTGTTGGGCAAAGATATTATCCAGGAGCATCCCAATGGCGTGGGTGTCTGCCAGAGTGACCAAGGCCCACAGGTGCCTCTTGGCGATTGCAATGGCAAGGTGATGATATATCACAGTGGTGATTTTCAGACTGTTAAGATGGCGTTCACTCGACCATCCCAGCAGGGGAGAGATTCAATTTTTAACCTGGCTTACCCGCCCGCCTGGGATGCTGAACAGGTAGGGATGATCTTTAAAGAGTAGGGGTTGTCTTTTATCTACCTTGAACCACTTTGGCGCATTATGTTCAAAGCCCTTTATTACCCTTTGCAGTGCCAGTACCAACAACCGCACATGAATTAGGTAAAGTACCAGGATCTGACCCACCAGGGGTGTTAGAAAGTATATATTCTGCTTCACCATCCCTGCCTGATCCCGGGTCTTGCCATCCTCAGTAATGATCATGACCACACCTGCATGGAGGTAAACATTCCACATCAAGGTGGTGGTATTGCATCATTAAATTAGAAGCAAATCAGGTTCCTGAACCGGCTAGCCCCAGGTTAGTTGGATCAATACCGCGAGCTGATCCAGAAACCCTCAAACCTGGGTTAGATAGTCAAGTATTGGGTGCTTCTGCCATTCTCTCCCCTTTACTAAGGCGGGCACTGACTTGGGTGGACAGGCGCAGTAATGAAGCATGGACTTGCAGGTATCCAGTTGGTCAGGATCCATGCTAATAAAGGAGAAACCAGGGCAAGCCTCATGCATTGCATCCCTCAGGCGACTGATATCAATGCTGGACGGGTAACCAAGAAGCACTTCCTGATTAAAATAACTTATGGTGGACTGAAGAGTGCTCTGAATCCATGATTATATCTTATTTATAATAATTTCCTGCTGTAGCTTTGTATAATAAAGGGTCTTGCCATTCTCTGACTAAGAGATATTAGGACGCCGGGTATTTTTTTAAACCAGGTTTATTCCCTTATAGAGTAATTGGACTAATTTAGTAAAGGGAGAGAGGGTTTTCCAGTAAGTAAATATATGGCGAACCAGCTTCACGCGGGTAACTGTGTTGGGGAACCTACTGCAGTGATGAATATCCATAATATAGATATACCACTGGGTTGGAAGAGCATACTCTAATAACAGCAGATAAGCCACCCACAGCAACCCCGCTACCTTGAATATATAATTATAGGGTTTATAGAACCCCCAGCTTTGGGATTGTATCCCAAGGATTGCAGCATATAACACTATTAAGCTCTAGAATCTATTACTGGTCTGGTAAATCATCTAATTCCCCAAGCAACTAATACATAAGAAGAATAATATTTCCTGTAACCACACCTGGGCGTATGCCGGCAGATGACAAAATAAAAGATTCCTCTGTTAATTCAGATCGGCCAGAGGGTATAAAAGCCAGGTAAACTTTTCCATGGGATAGATTGGTTCTTGGGTATCATCTAACAGAAACCCATCATTGTTATATTCAGAATAGATGTGATCATTAATTTCCAAATCGGAAGTTCCCTCCTCATCCCCGGACTCCTGGTTCGCAAGGCTCTCGCGGCTGTTAGTAGACACTGAATCAGAGCCACCCTCCCAGTTGCCATCAGAGGCATCTTCAAGATCAGTATTATTAGCAGATAGAGGATCGGTCTGGTCGGTAGAGGCCCGCTTTTGATTATAGCCAGGATTCCGGCCACGATCAAAAGGCACCACCAATGCATTCCTTTCGGTGGGGGCACAAGGCAGATATCGAGAAGTTGAGTTATAAACCAGAATAACAATACTAATCTAATGAGAGGATGATGCCTCTGATATATTAGGACTACCTGGTAGCCCGCGTCTTCTTTTGGCCGCGGGTCTTGACCGCTCCCTTTCCTAACTTGATGGTTACAGAGAGCCTGTAGAGTCCATAATAGGGTTATTACTTGGTTAAGCCTGATGAGTAGTTTTTATTCTCCTAATCCGACCCAAGGGCCTAATTTAAAGATCCTTGACACCAGAAAAGCATTCAGGGTCCCGGGTCTTGGCAAATTAAGTAAGATAATGCCAGATTATTATAAGGGTCTTTTTCTCTTCATGGTTAAGTACCAATCAGGTTGCTTCCCATTGATCCTGATCCATCAAGGGGGCGCCACAAAACAGAAGACTGAGATATCCTTTCCATAGTCATATATATCTCTGCTGGGTGGCATAGCATAGCTCATCCAAGGGTCGTTGGCCCTGTCTTCCATATCAACCCGCCCCAAAAACCTCCCAAACTAATGTATGGCTTTTCTGAAGGGTCGCCAGCGCGCGAGATATAATAAGATCAAATGTTTCCAGGACTAAAGTCAGAACCTGCTCGTGGCACTCGATCAGTAATAGCTGCTCCGCTGGCAGGTCATGTGTCCCGCCCCAGTGCTGTTGCAGGCATTCATGAATCTGGGATGTTGGATGGGGTTGAATCATGGCAACCAGCACCAGTAGATTACAGCCACAGAGATGAGGTACCCATTCCGTAATTTGTAGCCATTATGATAGATAACGTTGCTCAAGATACTGATCTAACATATCGCGGTTAGTAGGGGTCGGGCTGGTATGTGATTAAACACCTTGGCTGGTGGTATATTCCTGGTCCCACCTTCTTGTCTCATGATCCAGGATATTCTGAAACTTCTGCCAGATAAAGATAGATGGTGGGTCTTAATAGGCTACAGCACTAAGATGTTTTCCTGGTGTTTGTTGGTGGATTGCAGGAGGGGTTATAAGGCGCGGGTTTATTGATTGCAGATAGACTGGGGTGATTAATTGCCCCAAGGTTGAACTGGTTAGGTGACCTAATATGGTACAACTGGTTAGTATTGATTATCATCCGGGGTAAAGCAAGGCCTACTCTCTAGTCTTTGATGTCTCATCGGGGTCCAGGGAGTGACCGCTGATATAAGTGGTATATCATAGTTGAACCTGGATGGCATGCATGGGGATGACGGTGGAGGAGTCATTAGTATGAATTCTTGCTCCAGGGGCGGCTCGTCCTCCGTCTAATAACCAACTCACAGGATCGGGTGCACATCATCAACCCATTATTTTAAGGATTAAGCTACACTACTGTATAGATCTAATCCCAGCCATTCCAGTGATATTAATTATAATTGCTAATACTATTTTGTGGTGGAGTTATTGGACAATCAAAAATGCCATCTCGGAGCCCTAGGTGTAACGCCCGTCCAAAAATGGTTTAGTGTCTGTAAGGTGATTACCGGATTGGGAAGAAGCGTTACACCCCACAAAATCAGACAGACAGAAGGCATGAGCACGGGCTAAAGATGTCATTAGGTTGAGAAGTGCGCAAAATGTGTACGGACCAAGTTTAATCTCAGATGAACTAGATATAGTGGTTGTAGGCAAGGAAAGATGTGGTGGTCTTGCTTGCCGCCTGTGTTCCTTCCTGCCCCCAACCTCCGCAATATATATGTATTTTCATCCCCATTAACCCACCACTTGTGCTGGTTTACCCTGCCATGGTGTGTTCTCTAAACGCAAGAGCTGAAATAATATATTTGCTAATAAAGTAATATAGCCTTCCAGAGATTTCCAGGATTATGCCTGCCGTTAAATTATGTTGCTGGTGCCAGGATACTTGGCAATGGCCCCTGAAACCTGCATTTCAAAACTCTGATAATTACTTACCACAAAGGTATTTGTGGATGTGACCAAGTCTGGCCCATTAGATACTATGATGGGTGATGCACAACACTTTCTTAACAAATTTATTATAGGTAGCAGCTAGGTTACCCAGGAAGCTCTGCAAATCTATTTTGGGAAGAACTTCTTTTAATTTAATGGAAAACAAGCCCTGGCTGATTTTCTCTGGCCCTGTAATGACCCACAGCAGGACCCCGACCATAACTTTGATCCTATTTAATGGATCCAATGATTGAGCTTTGCTATTAATAGAATATAAGATACTGCAATAATTTTGGGCCTTCCAACTTTGCTCAACTATCCTAAACTGGGATTCATTGTACTGTCTCTTTGAGGCTTGAACCCCAATGAGCTCACACAGCTTCATGAATCAGTTATCCAGCTGGGGATCCATGAGATTACTAGACACTTCAAGCAGAAGCTTCCCCAAGGTGTTATTATCATGGAGTCACTACAGTGGACCCCGCCTACAGTATATATATAAAATGGGTGGACCGCGCAGCCCTGTAATTGGATTATGGAGCTGGAAGCTGAATAGGATAACTATAACCGGGCCTTGCATGAGGTGCTGGACCAAATGGGAGAAGATATTTATGATGACTAGCTTGATTATCTTTAAATTAAATCTTATATATTAATTTAATTACGCCAATCATCCCGCGCCTGCTGGTAGAGTTTACCCAGCTGTAATGCCTTCTGCTCCTTCTGCCAAGCATCTGAAATTGAATTTAATTCCTTCTGCCCTAGGTGGATGTGACCAAAGTTATCCAGGATCAGGTTGCTATTTCTATTCTACAGTTAGCTGGCTTGCTTAATAGTTCTTTTGCTCCTCACCCTTACCTGATTATGCTTGTCTTGATGTTGTGGAGCTTGTTCTTGATATCCACATTTATCTGATGAGGATATAACACTGGACCCATTTTATAGTTCTTTCCTAAGATTAGGGACCACAACGGCCCATACTTTGCATAGAGGTCAAGTAGCCGCTGAGTTTCCTCTTCTGACCATCATCCTGTCCATTAATGGCGTACATAGGGTGGATCTGGTTGTGCCTGACACTCCGCCAGGATTGCCTGAATACAATCCTCCTCCTTTCGCCGCCATCTTTCTAGTGGAGTGTATTCTAGCCTGGCAGTAGCCGCAACTTGCCTTTGTGGACCGTGGAGGTGGGTCTGCTGGTGGAGGGGAGGTGCGGTGGAAGAGCTTGAGAGTGACATATTTGAGCTGGACCAGCACTTATGAGTTTGGATGTGGCTGGCACCAAGGCTGCTGGACCAACTGGCCCAACTGCTAGATATCGGAAAGGAGGCTGCTGAACTAAATAGCTGTGCATCTGCTTCAATGCTTGTTACAGGCTTGGTGAATTCTTTTAGTAAATGTGTCCAGTTCCGGCCCCCTTACTTCTAACATGGCTGTCTTGTGCTTGGCTGCTGTGAAGTTCCAAGCCTCCTTGTCTTTTTTTCCTGTCAAGATAACCTGGTGCGTCGGGGAACAAGAATAATAGGGGTTGGTAGCTGGGGGGAACTTAAGTTGAGTTGTTATGATCAAAGCCTTGTTAATGGCCTGTTACTGGAAGCGTGTTGGGATGAAGGCATGAAGAATAAATTTAAACAGAAAATTTTTTTTATAATATCAAAATCCACTGGTTAACTGAAATAGACAGAAGCTGAAGATAATAGAGTAAAGATAAGATATTAATAAATAAGAAATTATTTGTTTACCCCTGACCCAAAACCCAAAATCTTAAGTAATAAAATAAATATTTATCCTTCCACTATTCCCTAATGGGGATGCATAATAGGGGGGTGCATGGCAGACAGCCAACACTGCACATGCAGGAAGCTGTAATTGCTAATATAAGCAGGCTTATTTTAAATCTAAACTAATATAGACTCCTATTATGCGGACCCGTGGCCGCCGGACCAACGTGGAATGTAGGGAAGCTACCTACAAGCAGGTACAGTGATTTTAGGAGAGGAGGCATGCATAGCAAGAAGACCTAGATAGCATAGATGGCACCACACTGCAGCCAGTATCACCACCTGGTCAATTTTGCAACATCTTTCTAGCATGGGATCCTTAATAATAACTTGATGTGGTACTCAGCCCAGAGGATGAATAAAATGTATTTAACAACCTGCAGGTTACCCTAGATACTGCCCCCCTTTCTTAAGATAATATCTTTTAAAGTTACCCCAGGAGTGATTTGGAGCCAGGCCTTCCTAAAGCAGCTCTTATACATGAGGATAATAGACTCCCACCACTGTGTTAGGAGCCCCATATCCATTCATGCCCCAACTCTTGTTAATAAATAAACCCTAATTCTTAGTGCCCTAGGGTTCTTATTTATTTCATTAGCAGCTTCCCCAGAGGCTTCTCTAGCCCATGAAACTTCATTTAATCCAGCAGACCCAGAGATTGCTTCTATATTAGATGATTTATGGCCTACTAATGAGCTGGCTGAACACTTAGCAGAGTAACTATAGGAGCACCACGGCTGCCCTCACACAGGATATATTAATGCATCATCTACTAATACCAATACTTTAATTATATTACTTATAGATATAACTGCATGGGAGTGCCCTGATGTCCTGGATAATATTAATATCTCTTAATACCCAGCCCCGTGGGATACACTACTCTCTCCTGCCCAGCAATGACAGGTGTTTAGTAGGATTGAGGAGAATCACGTGCAGAAGGATTAAATCCATCCAGGGCCCCCTGCTGCTCCCTGCATAGTTAATACTGGCTAGGGCAACCCTTCCATTCCCACTTACTTGTCCCCCTAGTTTGATATTGATAATGCTGGAGGGTTTGCCTCTAATCTGGCAGTGGCACGGCAGGGGTTCCAGTAGAAGACAGTCTAATCCCCTGACAGCACTCTGCGGAGTTTGCTCTATTTAGATCCTGTTCCCATTCAGTGGGATGACAAGCAGACTAGCTGTTCTTGATTGTCCTATCAGCCAGTTTATCAAGTATCTTACCTCCCCTTCAGACAACTTGCTGGTTTCCAGGATATTAAGGTGTTTCTGTTGTTCCTGTGACTCTTCCACCCCAGTCGCCAGTACCCAGTGATCACAGTAGAGGAATTTACACTCTGGATGGACCGGGTGCTTTTGCCTGCAATTCACCGCACATACTCACCCTCCATCCTCCAGCATCTCCCCTCCAGCGCCGCCCATATTTAGCTTAATGGCACTGCAGCACGGGTTGAGGGACTTCACCATACTGTATCAGAGCAGCCACGCGTGCAGGATCTTCACTATCACCTGCAAGCTGATGAACTGGCAGATCTCTGGTCCACTGTGCGAATGGTGGTTGAGTAGGAGGGTCTGTGGCAGTTTAGGGACCTCTGGCTCCTATTAATAGTGAAAAACCTGAAGCTTGCTACCCAGCGGCCCATCTGGTCCGCCATGTGGAATGTATTCTTTACTTGTTGGAACTGGGCTGTGGATGGATGCTATCTGCAGCAGGACTTTTTTAATGTGGCTAAAGAAATTGTGGCGCCCCGGAGCTTCCTTGCGCATGAACTAGTTGAGGGGCCGGAACCACCCCTTACTTTTATATGGCGCTGCTGCTGCCTCGACCAGTTCGCGGAGTGGCTCTCCCAGTTTAATATCAAGCCGACCTGTGATGGATTTGTGGAGCTTGGCAATGGACCTCCCAAACCTCTGCCCTTGCGGCAATCCTGTTGGTATGTGTGATCACCCACCCCTTCCTGTGCCCAGACCCCCGATTTAAACAGGAGTGATCTGGAACCAGAGGAGGAAGCCCGGGATGATGCAGGCGATGAAGATTTGAACTTTTCTGGAGCGGGATCTGACAGCAGGGAGGACACTGGCCGGTCCTCTGTAATGCCCTCTTGTCCACCTGCCCCTTGGCACAAAGAGTTTTACCCTCTCTTCTTTCTCCGAGATGCCGGATCTCTGACCCTGGAGCCGTGTCGCCAGTCCCTGCTCTGGAAGCGTGGGCTCCAATACGTGCAGTTATATAACGTGTCAAAGGACGTGCTGGTGGCCGGGAAGCGGTCTCCATTCCAAAATGCGGGCCTGGACACTCTGGCACTTGATCCAGGTCTGGTTCGGACGTGGCAGCATGTGGGGAGCGCGATCAGCCATTCTCTCTTAGCCCTTCTCCGCGTGTACATTCACACCAAACGCCGATGCCATATCGCCTTGGGTGGCTGCCGGCAGCGGTCGTACGGCACGCGTGAGGAGTATCGGGTCAGCGGAGCGCTTCTGGTGGCGGTGGATGCGGCCCTTCGGGAGCAATGTACCGTGACTGCGCCACTGGTTGTGCCTCCTACCGCCTTGCCCTTCTTCTGTCACCGGACCGATCAGCTCCTGGACTGGCTCCGGTGGAATATCAACAAGCTCTGTGTGGGGTTTGAGATGATGTATAGCCTGCAGCCGCGGCAGGTGGTGCACTGGGAGCATACCCAGATGATGATGATGTTTCTGCAGTGTCTCCTTCGGGCGTATGGCGGGCAGGGCAACCATCTGCAGCAGAGCAACGGGTTGTGGTTGGATTGGCAGGTGTGACGGCCTCGGGATGGCTCGGACACCGAGCGGATCCAAGAGGGGATGGGAATGTCGGGTACCCTGGCCCGGTATGGCTATGCGTGGATCGTGGATGGTAAAGTGAACTGGACCTTGATGACCTTCCAACCCCCGCACCGACCCCATATTGTGTTCAACACGCCCAGCGTCCAGTCTGCCTACCTGTCCTGGTACTGGCACGTCGTGCAGACCAAGACCGATTTTCTTCGGTTCCATGATATCTTTTCCCGCATGCAGGATCACCGGGAGGACCTCCCTCGGTTGTCCCTGCTCCTGCAACTCCTCGTCCACCTCTGCCTTCAGGCCTTCCGGAAGGACGTGTTCACCACGCTGGCCGACCTCCATACGCAACAGCCGCTCCAGCCCGACCACCTGGCGGCGGGATGCCGTGGGGAGGTGCCATTAATCCTGCCCGGGTTCGTGCAGGTGTTCTGAGACCAGTACCTCACGCTGGATGTGCACTTCATGACAGCATCGAAGATGCGGGTGGCTAGCGTGGAGGTCCTCTTCACGTGGCTCTGGGGATGGGATGGAGATGGGAACCACGGGGACTGGCCCCGGAAGTATTGGGAATTCAAGCCATATCGGATCCTCTACCAGCAGTGCTTCACGGTCATCGCGCAAGTGTATGGGGTCCAGCAAGCCCGGGCGTGGCGCACGATTGTGAAACACATGTTCCTCCACACGCACTGGATCCTCCCATATCCCAACAAGCAGTCGTTCTGGTCCCGGGGCGTGGGGAATAAATTGCAAACCTGGGCCAGTGTCCATCCCGGACTCGTCGAGTACCAGCGCCATGAGCAGCAGCACGCGGCGTGGATCATTCAGCCGTGGGAGGTCGATCAACTCCCACTCACCGGGTGGCAACGAGCCCGATATCCCTGCGGGGTGGACGTGGCGCTCGCTCCCATCCCCGGTGCCTTGGATGCGTGGCTGGCGGCGGCGGACCCGCCCCGGATCCCGTACACGGCCGCGCTCCCGCTCCCCGTGCTTGCCGTCCAGGCCGGGCCGATCCAGAAATACCTGAGTATGATGGAGCCCGAGCGG